>KV417286.1:0-11891 GCA_001630345.1 Calocera viscosa TUFC12733 | reverse complement strand
GGTTCTGCTGGTTCTGCTGGTTCTGCTGGTTCTGAGGGTTCTGAGGGTTCTGCGGGTTCTGCGGGTTCTGCGGGTTCTGCTGGTTCTGCTGAGGATGCGACTGGAGCTGTTGCTCGTTCTGAAGTTGGAGCTGAGGATGGGTCGGAGGCTGATCCTGATCCTGTTGCGGCAGTTCGGCGTTCTGTTCGAGTTGTTGGTTCTGGCCTCTCGGGGAAAACATAGCACCAGGACGGCGGTTGCCCATCCAGCTCATCCAATACAGGTCTATCCCATCCGTCAAGCTCAGCTTCTTGGGCGCCCATCCCACAATAGAGCGTGCGAGCGAGGGTCGTGTCACCATCGAAGTTGAGAGTGCGTAGTCCTGGTCGGATTGAGGATCAATGAAAGTAACTGAAGGACTTGGCCCTAAGCGTTGCAGTTGGAGAAGCACATCGTCGACCGACTCTGATGACATGTTGCAAGCATCGAAGCAAAGGCCTTTGCAAATCGGTGACTAACGAAATATGAGAAACATGCTGCCCCTGTAACGAACAGCACTAACCGAGTCCGCAACTTTGACAAAGAGATCGGCGAGATCCTCCACATGAATAGTCGACCAACGTGCACCCGGAGCACCAGGGCAGAGAATGTGACCACTGTAGGCGCTTCCAAAGAGCGTGTTCAACATGCCCATTCCGCGGCCGTAGACCACCCCGGGACGAATAACAATCGACAGTATTTCGTCGCTGCTCAGGATTTCAGATTCCACCCGAGACTTCACCGCATACTTTGTACGTTCCCCGAGATTAGCTCAGTCAGACTGTGCATAAGAACATGCGTACCCATTCGAGCGTTCGCGTCATCTCGTTTCTCTCATCCGCAATCATAGAATCGCTAGCCTGGTCGCGTGGGCCGTGCACCCATATGCCGCTTGTGTAGATGTAAGTGATAGGATGGTGACGCCTGCCTGCCTGGCGGCTCGCGTTCGCAATCAAGCGGAAGTTGTCCAGGCCCATATCCTTTGTACAGTCCACTACAACATCGAAGGTGTTGATGGCTTTCGTCCAGTTTATCCAAGGCACTGGTGCGATCTCCTCTGCAGCAAGCATGTCCGCTTTTGGGTCATCACGGTATGCGCCCGCCGTCTCATGGCCTACGGGAGAAAAGCAGTCAAAGATAATAAGCTATAGATGCTGCGAGGAAATGTGTTGACGTACCGCCCCTGGTGAATGCAGCAGCTACAGCACCTCCAATATAGCCCGTCGCCCTGTAAAGAGCAGTCAGTCAACGCATCGAGGGTAATCATTAATGAGCCTTACCCGAGTACAAGGACCTTCATAGAGAAAATGTAATATCGACAACAGTGTAATGTGTGTGGATAAGAGAGGTGTAATTTAACACAGTAAATGTCAAAAACGCCCTCGCAAAGGTTGTGTGATGGGGGGAAGAGAGTGAGGAAGAGTTGAGTGCGCGGTGCAGGGTCAAACAGGCGGGGGACGGATGTCGCGCTGGCATGGGGGGGGGTTAAGTACAGGCCGCCGGAAACCCCCAATTTTCCTGTTGCACTCAGGGGCAAACAGGCGGGCGACGGATGTCGCGCTGGCACCCCCAATTTTCCAGTTGCACCCAGGGTCAAACATAATGTTGGCGCGTTCAAACCAAGGAGAACAAAAGAAACCTTCGTGGACACCCGTCTTTTGCTCCGCGGTCCGCGCGGGTTGGAGATTGCTCCCGAGCTTGTGGATGGCGGAGGCAAATGGCTGCTCATTGCCCTAATTGAGGACGCGATGGCTCGACGCGTCAAAAGTAGCTCGGACGCGTCGAGCGACGGCACGGACGACAAGCGCGACATGGACGGCGATACTGCGACTATTGACCTGAATCAATTGCGTGCGGAGCTGAAGACTTGGGAACGTGACTTCAAGACGAAGAAAGGAAGGGATCCTACGAGAGACGACATCAAGAAAGTGCCGGCGATTGGTAGGGTGGTCTGGTGCATGTTGCAGCAACTATTGACGCGTTGCCAGATACAAAGTACAAGTTGTACAATAAGTCTCGGTCTAAACCGGGAAGGGCGTCTGGAACTGCATCTCAAGAAGGAACAGAGAAGAAGGCCAAAGCAAAAGAGCGCTCTTCAAGTCGACCGTCGCCTACCGCATCCAGTGCCACGGCAGTCGAAAGCGTTGGCAATGTAGAAGAGACATTCAACCCTTTCCGATCGCCGAGGAAGGGCGGCCCATCATCTGGAAAGTCGCCCGTTAAGCGCAGACTAAGCATCTTCACGGACGAGGATCCCTTTGCGGCTGGGGACGATCACGAGGCCCCAACTTCCTCACTATTCTCAAAGCTGAAGAGCTCCTCCCCAGCCAACAATGCTTTCGGCAGCCCAAAGAAGAAACCCCTGTTCATGGGCGCTTCTGACTATGCTCTACCGTCTACCCCTTCAAGGTCGATACTGAAGCCGTCAACAACAACGCTCGCGATCTCCGATGCACAGCCTGCAGTCGTCCTCTCTCCCTCGAAATACGTCTCCGCCTCATCCCCCGCAAAACTCCGTGCCCTCATCCAGTCCACGAAAGCCGCCGACACGCCACGGACCAAAGCCCGAAAGCGGCTCGCTGGAGAAGAGGACTTTACGCCTGTCAAGTCGGACAAGCGCCGGCGACTGAGCAGTTTGGCAGTTGCAGAGGGCCCGAGCAGCGAGGGAGTGGAGAAGGACGAGGGGGCCCATACGGAGGAAGAGATGGATGTCGACGAGTTCGGCCCGACGCCGAAGAAGGCAGACGTGCCGAGACGGTTCAAGCCGATATTCGAGTCGCCATTAAAGCAGGACCAGAAGACGAAGGGTATCTTTTCGAAACGCACTGTGTCGTTCAATGCCGCGTCGTCGAGTCGGGAAAGCTCGTCTCAGCCACCAGAGCAGCTGCAGGCAACTACCTCCCGGAAGCGACCTGCATCCCCCGATCCTGCTGTATCCAAGGCATCCGCGTCAATGAGGCTCATCCCACCCTCTCCCCCAGCTGCTGCAGGAGGGTCGAAAGGGAAAGCTCGGAAGAAGCCGAAGAAGGCCAGGAAGCAGAGCAAGGATGAAGAGGAAGCGGACGCATCGTCCAGCGAGCGGGAAACGGAGATCAAGCAGATCCCATTCTCTCGCTGGGGCGGTTTGCAGGCCACACGTCGTAGTCCCAAAGGGCCGGACGACGAGAACGACGAGATCTGGGACTTTGATGTGCGGCGGCCTGCCCCGGCGCTCTCCCAGGACTCGGCCTTCGCGGAGGAGGCGGAGGAGGAGATGACGGTTCGCCTGCCGACGGACATGTTTGACCTGCTCGACTTGGACTCGCCCGTCAAGTCCCGCCGGGAGGAGGAGCAGCTCGTGAAGGGTATCTTTGACCCTAGGCGGAAGACGAGCGACAGGCAGGTGGTCTTTGGTGCTGGGGAATGGGAGGCGGCGGAGGGAGAGGGCGATGACTGGGAGGAGGAACCGGATGGGTGGAAGGGCGATGCCGAGCTGGACCTTGATGATTTTTAGATTCTCGCAAAACGCACTGTACGTTATAGTAACCCGTATCATGATACATTACCACACTCGTTCCCTAAGCCAAACGTCGGCAGAATACAGCAACTACGAAAACACATCCTCTGGGTTATCCGCATTCACGAGCCCGAGCGGCTCCTGCCCCAGCGCCTCCTCGATCCCTCCCGCATGGTCAAACACGTCCTCGCCCTCGATGAGCTCCTTGTGCGCGACCTCGCCCAGGTCCATATGCTCAAACGCGCCGGGGGCGAACTCCTCGTCCAGGAGCTCGCCAGGCTCGCCGTCGTGCACGGGGAAACCGCCGACCACGGGCTCGCCAAAGTCGTCCGCCTCGGGGTTTGTGGGCACGTGAAGGTCCGCGTCTTCCTCTTCCCCATCATCGGCACCGGGCTCGACGTCCATCTCCGCTTCCCCGTTCTCGCCAGCATCCTCCTTCTCTGCCTCCTCGTCTCCGTCGTCACCTTCATCTCCTTCCTCGCCCTCCTCGCCTTCCTCACCCTCCTCACCCTCCTCCTCATCAGTAGACATCTTCACCTCCATCCTCAACGGATGCGGCCGTGCCTCCGGCTCCTTCGGCGTCTGTATCCCCGACGCAGGGAAGCTCCCACCATCAATAGGCGTCACATCACCCGCCTCGCGGGACTCCTCATCCTCGTCATCCGAGCCCGCCTCGTCCGCCTCCCCGGGCACGCCGTGCTCCGCAGCCGCACCCAGCGCCTGCTCCAGCGCACTATCATCCTCGTCATCGCTCCACTGCTATTCACACCGATCCCGATCAGCTCATGCCTAATTCCAAGCGAGAGCACAGAACGACGCACCAGCTTGTCCTCACTCTTGACCCACTTCATGAGCTTCAGCCCCGGGCTCCCGCCAACGGGCGCAACCCATTGTCTCTTCCACGGCTGGACAGGCAGCAACAGCGCACGGCGGTACGCTTCATTCGCGGACGCCTGCGCAGGCCGTCGGTTTGGTCGTGACATTTTTTGTTTTCTGAGCGCGTGAGTAGCTTGGGCGAGTGGGACGCGCCGGTAAGCTTGTGGTGGCGGGACTCGGAATCAGGGACGAAAACCTCGGTGGCGGGCGGCAAGGGCGGCTCACGTGATTTCCCCGTGGGTTAAGGGTTGGCAAGGGGCTGTGCGATCTGTGAATATGCTTACGGCGGCATCGGGCTGAATGTGCCGTGACTTTGATTTGATTTGATGATTGCGAAATGTCGGGATTGAGAAGGGATCCGCCTGCACACCAAACTTCACTTCACTATCATACAACCAAGCTGGCGGGCCGATAATTACTCCCAGGCAACCGGTTCATTACTTACTGCTGCTCGTGAACGGCGGGTGGCTAGCGGCTCTGCGTCCCGGTCCAAGGCGGCCGGGCGCGTAATAAGAAGCATCCTCATCAGCGCGCAGTGCACCTTTGCTCTTTCTCAACACCACCACCACCGCCGACGCCCGTAGTATCCCCCCCCCCTCCCCCCCCTCGTGCGAGACACAGAACGCAGAATGACCGCCTCCGGCCCCGACCCGCACTCGGAGCGCACGCCGCTCCTCACCGCAGAGCGGCACGCCTCCCCAGAGGCAGGCACGCGCACCCCGTCGTCCACCACGCTCGCGGACGACGAGCAGGTGCAGGACCAAGCGCAAGCGCAGGATGTCGACCCCCCCTCCCCGGGGGCGGAGGACGAGGACCGCCCGCTCCCGCTCTTCCAGATGTTCCTCCTCTGCTTCGCCCGCCTCGTCGAGCCCGTCGCCTTCTTCTCCATATTCCCCTTTGTGAGCCAGATGATACACGAGAGCGGGAGCGTGCCGGACACAGACGTCGGTTTCTGGAGCGGGTGGATCGTGCGTCCCCTTACGTTACGTCCCCTGCCAATCACGGGCTGACTCGAAGCACAGGAAAGCTCCTTCTCCCTCACACAGACAGTGTTCATGCTCTTCTGGGGCCGCGCCTCGGACAGGTACGGCCGCAAGCCCGTGCTCATCGCCTCCCTCTCGGGGGTCGCGATCGCCTCAGTCCTCTTCGGAATCTCCAAGAGCGTGTGGCAGATGATCTTCTTGCGCTCCCTCGCGGGCGTCTTCGCCGGCACGATCGTGTAAGCATCTTCTCACCCACCAGTCCCTGCTTACTCATCTGTCGTCTGATGCACAGCACCGTCCGAACGATGATCACTGAGAATTCCACGCCGAAGACCCAAGCACGCGCCTTCAGCTTCTTCGCATTCTCAGGCAATATCGGCATCTTCCTCGGGCCCCTCATCGGAGGCGCGCTCTCAAAGCCCGCCGAGCAGTACCCGGCGCTCTTTGGCTGGTCCACCCTGCTCAAGGAGTATCCATACGTACTGCCGTGCATCGTCTGCGGCGGCCTGGCCGCCGTGGCAGCAGTGATCAACCTGATCTGGCTGAAGGAGGTGCGCGAGGGCTCCCACCGCTTGCTTCACAACCTAACCCCCTGCTGTCCAGACCCGCTCGCTGCAAAAGGACCACCACGCGATCGTGATCAACCCTCCCTCGATGCGCGAAGTGCTCTCCGCGCCGGGCGTCATCCCCGTGCTGTGCATCTTCGAGTACGCCCTCCTGCTTGGCGTGGCATTCACGGCCGTCTGCCCCGTCTTCTTCTATACGCCCGTCGAGCTAGGTGGGTTCGGCTGGCAGCCAGCGCAGATCTCGCTCTACATCGCCGGTGCGGGCATCTCGCAGGCCATCTGGCTCCTCCTCGTCTTCCCCCCGCTCACAAACCGTATCGGAACGGGCACGCTCCTGCGCATCTGCGCGTGGGTATGGCCATGGGGGTTCGTCGCCTTCCCGCTCATGAATGTCCTCCTCCGCCACGGCCAGTGGATCGCCTTCTGGTCCATCCTGCCAATCATCGTCATCCCCAGCGCGGGAGTGAGCATGGCGTTCAGTGCGTCCCTTCCCTCTCCCCTGCTGCATATGACACTGACCAGCCATAGCCGGCGTCCAACTCGCGCTGAACGACATCTCTCCCAACCCGCTCGCCCTAGGCACGCTCAACGGCATCGCCCTCTCCCTCCAGTCGGCAGTGCGCGCGGCGGCCCCAGCGGCGTACACCACCATCTACGCGATCGGGGTGAAGCGTAGCATCCTATGGGGTCAACTGGGGTTCGTGGTGCTCACAATCACCGCGTTCGGCTTCATCGTCCTCCTTAAATGGCTGCCGGAGAAGGCGGAGGGTAGGCCGCGGAAGAAGGCGGATGAGGAGCGGAATGGGGCGGCGCATTAGCGCAAGCGCGCAAGTTACTGTGGACCACTGGTGCACAGGCATGCATTGCATTCATGTAGATTATCATACCCGTAGAATGAACACCATGAAGCCCTGGCCGTAGATATGCACGGCGAGCGACCTCACAACGTCGCTCCTGCTGTCGTTGGGCTATAGCTTGAAAAGCTCAGGCTTCATGTTCTGCAGTTCGGGTCAACATCGCAGCACGCCCAGCAGCAGAACTTGGCGCACCATCTTACACAACCTCGCAACCAGCCCAGCAAGCTGCATCTTCGTACCCACACCTTCCAGCACGCGCATATGGGTCCATCCGATCTCCTGTAGATCCAATCAGTTCAGTGAATACCAAGTAACAGGCACATGACGCACCCGGATGCACTCCAGTTTTGTGTATTCTGGCAGCCTAGCTCCTGCTTAGACGGAACACTTGAGATGGTACAGAACAGCTCACTCGTTGAATGTCTTCGTCACCCTAAACAGCGTCACCACAATATCCACCGCGCTGTATCCCTGGTCCCACAGCTCATCCAGCTTCTCCATCGCACTCTGGATATCGCCCTTGTGGCAATTACGGAGCATGCCTTGTATGAGCACGGGATGTGGCTGGTCGCACACCTTGAATACATTGTCCCCGTTGACGAAGCCGAACCCGGACCACGTAGACTGCAGGTTGTTGATTGCTTGCCGCATATCGCCTTCGGCCGTGAAGATGAGCGCTGTCAAACCCTCGTCGTTGTATTGAACCTTTGCCATTGTCAGACTCGTAATCGAAAGTGCAAAGGCGTACGCACCTTCTCTGCCTCGCAGATCTCTAGCAACCGCTTCAACACTTCCTGATCCTTCAGCTTCGAGTATCGTAAGATGGCGCAGCGGCTTTGTATGGGCTCGATGATCTTGTTGGACTGGTTGCACGCTAATGCGAATCGAGTGGTGTTGGAGTATATTTCCATTGTTCGTCGTAAGGCTTGTTGAGCACCAGACGTCATGCTATGGTACACAAGCACTATGAGCTTATTGCAAGCGCTGAGTGGTAGGATGGCATACCTGTCTGCTTCATCGAGAATGATGATCTTGTGTCGTCCTGGAGGGAGGGTGACCTTCTTCTGCGCGAATGACTTGATCTTATTTCGCACCACATCAATGCCTCTGATGGTTGGCATTAGATTGAATTGATGGATCTTCGTTTCTTTGGACGTACCGCTCGTCCGATGCATTCAACTCCAGCACTCCCTCTTTGTATGCGTCTCCCAGCAACGCATGTGCTAGACAGTGTATGCTGGTGGTCTTACCGATACCTGGCATTCCCTACACGGCTTATTCAGATTAATATATGATATGACAGCAGCTCTACGCACAGATATGATGATGTGTGGGCAGTTGCCATCGCGTGCAATGACTTTCAATCGGTCGATAGTATCCACATTGCCCACTACATCTTCCAGGACCTTGGGTCGGTACTTCTCGACCCTGAAACGACGTTCAGAACGCAGCACTCCTTCTACATTAAATCTTCATACCAAGGCATTTCGTATGCGGGTTCCGTTGCCTTGCCATTGGCGACTTCCTTGCCTTTGCTTGAGGTGAACATGTCGGACAATGAGCACGGTTCAGAGGATCCAGTCAGGGCTCGACGCGTCGACGCGTCTTAGTACTCGGATACGGAAGCCTTCCGCGGACAGCTTCAACGCTTGGCGTTTTTGGGGTCCGAGCTGTCCGTAGGTGCTTTCAGCCCGCAGTTTTCCGTAGACAGCAACGTGGCCTTCATTCGGCGTTTAGATAACAAAAGATAACATATTGGCTCCATATCAAATTTCATGACCAGCAGTTGTCTCCGTACATGATGGTCGTGCTCCATCCTTGCAAGGAGCTCGTCTGTTTTGGGCAAAACAAATGACATTGCATACTGGTCAGGCTAAACAACGAGCGACTGGAGTTGGGCAGAGGAAAGGAAAACACGACCAACGAGCGGCAAGAGTTGGGCTATGAAAAGAGAGAGAGAGACGTTCACGAGCGTAACACCGGCTTAGGCGTCCTTGAGCTCCGACGGACGAACTTGACCTCTACAGCGCTTGACTTGGGTTGGTCGTTCACTTCACGACCAGCATCTGGCTGCTCATCCATCTGAGGTGGCTGCTGGACCGTCTGACGCGCGCGCTCGAGGGAATCCAGGACGTTTCGAATGTGTGCACCAGGCGAAGGGAGAGGGGTGCTCGCGCATGAGCTATCATCATCCGAGATGACCATCGGCTGGTCGTCACGAGTTCGCCTAAGAGGCTTCATCTCAAATGCCATGCAATACTTGTTGCACTGATGCAAGAAGGGAAACTCGTTGAAGCGCTGGCCGACGTTCCCATCGGCGAAGATCTCGCCCAGATCAGGATGGCTAAGGATCTGAGGATCGGAAAGCATCGTAAGGGAGCCTAGAGACTAGTTAGTCACGACCAGTAGTTGGCACAGATGTTGGTCGTGCTTACCCTGATAGTCCGACACTATTGCTTGCCCATCCGTCTTGTCCCACTGCGAATGCTGGCAGTATGACAGGAATTCAGCCACGTCTCTCGCCGGGCCGTCCTTGACCAGAGGTACCGGGGACGCGTTCGAGATGTACTTCACCCAGCTCTTCTCCTTGCCCTTTGCCGTGATGACCAGTGTTGGGCCAGTAGCCAGTTCCTCGAGAAGGACGACCAGCCCGCGAAGATCGTCTGGACTGTCCTCGCCAAATCGAAAAAGACCAACACGGACCATTCGAGTCTGCGGAATCCGGAGCTTGCTTGCAGCCGAGTCCGGATGCTGGTCGAGATATGTTCGGGTGTGATCATAGGCGATCTGATGGAGGCTGCCCGCATAGAAGAAGACATTCGCTTCCCCTTCAAGGAAAGCTGACTCCACACCCTTTGAAGGCGTGAGACGCGGGCCGCCACGTTCTTTGCGGATGAAGTGCCGCTTCAGCACAATCGGAGTGCGGCGTGAGACCAGTATGGGCTGGTCGTGCAGGTGATCCCATTGCTTGGGCATCTCTAGCAGAGTGATCTCGGCCATTTGGGCCGTCTTGAAGGAGCCCGGCTTGCCCAACATCTGACTCTTATCCTCCGGAATGCGCAGGATAGCCTCACAGCCATTCTTCTCGTAGTCAAGCTCTAGATGACCAGATCCTTTGACGAGCTCGATCCACGGCATTGGGACTACTGGCAAGAAGGTGCCCCGAGCGATTACCACTGTCCCTATCCAATGCATTGTCAGTACATCTATGACGACCAGTTGTTGGTCGTGATACGCACTATCGGAGCTCGACACCTTCTTCAACTCTGAACGGCGGAGTGCGTCCCCAACCGCATCTCTCCCCAAACTCTCATCCTCTAGCTGAGTGACTCGCTTGCTGGGGCGCAGAGGCGCAGCATCCACGACCAATTGACGCTGGTCGTAAACTCAGCATCAAGCATGATATTGGAGCAGCCCGACACACCTTGGCATTGACAGAGGAGAGATGACCAGCCGCAACTGGTCGTGGCAACCCCTCAACTGGAGGAATCGGTTCTATCAGGCAAGCTGCATGTGAAGCCATTTCCTCGGCTTCAATCTGTGCATGAGCCATGCGCTGAGCTCGAGGGATCCCATCAAGCTATGCTGGAAATCAGACATGACCAATAATTGCCAGGACGGAGAATATCGCACCGCTTCGTCTATCCAGTGCCGATAGAGAGGCCATATCTCTGGCTTGATGAGGAGGAACACCTCCCCGCGCTGGCCAGGGTTGAACACCCGATTGTTGGCTCCGTTCTTCGTGACCAGCTTGAAACATTGGTCGTACAAAGGTGGATCGTCAGGATAGTTTTCGAAGTACATATTGCCCGGCCCGCAAAGGGAGAAGTCGTCCTTGGAGTAGGGGTATTCCTTTGTGTCGCGCCGAATGTGCATCGCAAGGCCCTTCAGAATCCAGTCCTTGAGCGGGTCAGGCTTGAGATGGACGGGAACGTTCTTCAGTGTTTCGGACGTCATCTATAAGAGGTGTGAGTCGCAACAGTTACTGGTCACGACTAGTAGGTGCACGTACCCCAAGCTGTTTCGCCTTACTCTGCCCTTCAAGAAAATAGCGGATTGAGGTATTCACGAACACCACTTCTCCGCGCCCGCCAGCTGCAAGCTTTTTCACCATTTCCCGGTGTTCGCCATATGACGCATGGTTCGCATTATACCCAAGCGGCTGTCGGCTGACCGCGGCATATGGGTATTGAAGTGATGGCTGACTGGGAGGCTGCGTTGCGACAGGTGGGACAGCGGTGTATGGGCTCTGAAGCTGAAGGCCCATGGCCTGAACAGGGGACTTGCCACCTAATGGTCGTACATGTCAACGACCAGCAGAGATTGCACATATGGCCTGGACTCACCCTGGTACACGTTCCGTTGCGCATTGCTGGTCTGACGTCGAATTTCATCGATATGAGCCGGCGTCAGAGCTGGCATCGGCGAACCCAAGTGCTGGTCGATAGGAACTGTACGCTGGACTGTTCCAGCCTTCGTCTTATAATGTTCATAGCATGCAACGCAGACAATCTGTAGGTCGAGGATGTTGCCATGGACATCTCGTGGACGTATTGTCTTGAACGGCTGGTCGGCCTTGATATGAGCCTGGCAGCTCTGACGGCTGCAGCGCATCCCATCAGCATGGGTGACCAGAGGCAGGATTTCCTCCATCTTGCGCACGACCAGACGATAGTAAGAAAGCCACAGAGGGAGCGGTCCAAGCAGCGGAAAATTCGGGAGGGACAAATGCTGGTCGTCAAATCCCCCAAGACCCAGTAATCAGCCAGATTGCCACGTCGGAGCTCATATCGAATAGATTTTTTGCTGATTGCCCGAAATCCCGTCCAGTGGAGTCCGCCGCATATGGTCATCTTTGGACAGGTTGAGCGTTCCGTTTAAGCCCATGACCAGCTGTCCGATCTTGCGACAAGGGCCTAGACAACATGATTCGGGTTACACATCAGATTCCCGAGTTATCTGAACCCTGTTGACGTAAAAATTGGGTCTAATCCCCACAAGCCGGATACGCCCAACACTGCCTCTGTCGACCAGACAACGTGAAGACACTGGTGACTGGTCGTGACATTGCCAACATATCAAGCCTAACATCCGC
>KV417285.1:429993-496013 GCA_001630345.1 Calocera viscosa TUFC12733 | reverse complement strand
CACTGGCAATGGACCTATGGCTAACCCCTATGGCCACCCACTCATAAAGTGCTATAGGATCTGAATCTCTGAACTGCCTCTGTGTCGAATTACTATCAGCTAATTATCCGCAATTAGCGTGCTTGATTCGTAAGATATACCGCATATGTGTGTATTGCACACGTCTGAATGCCGCATATGCGTGTATTGCACTTGTCCTAGTTCTGCACACAGACGTACTCTGTGTAGGCCTATTCGTCTAGTGTGGCCTGTCTATTCCTTGGTTTGGACGATTATACATCATGCTAAGATGCCCCATTTGTAGAATTGTCTAGGTCTAACCCTAACAGTGACGTGAAAGGTACTTAGATTCCGGGGGAACCCAGGCCTGGAGTTAGGGCTAGGCCTGGAGTTAGGGTAATGTCCACCAGGGTTAGGGTTGGGGCTGAGGAACCACTTTGCTGGATGACACCCCTTCTAAGGAAGGCAGTCTTGAAAGTTGTGTGTGCAGGACCCTGCCAGAGTTCAGCTAGTTCCCATGTTGGGTTCCTCCCCTAAGTTTTCTTGCTACGGTTGTAGTCGGTTCATTGGGTTGTTGCAAGGCGACGGTAAAGCGGCTCCTAGGGTTAGTCTCAGCCAAATCCATGGGAAGGTGGGAAGCCCGTCTTGTTGGCTGTCTGTCCTATGAGAAATCATACCAGCATCACTCATGTCGGCCTCACCTGACTTGAACGGCTGCAGGTGTGTTGTCAGTCAACGAAGAAATCGCAGTTCGAATCAACCTTTGGAATATCACGGATATTCATTCGAATCATAGTCTTATACAAGTTGGAATCAAATGTACGCCAACCGTAATAATGCAATAAAGAGGGGACGTGATGCGTGGAAGCGACGTGGGTGGCATCACTAAGGAAACAGCAAGATAAATCAAGCAGGCCAACGAAGAGGAACACGACATGAACAAGAACGTAAATGAGGGAATGGTCGTGTCCAGGAGAAGATATGTATGGTTGGTATAGGCTTCGCAACGAGTCCTTTTGCTTTCGCATGAAGAGATGGCGAGTTAAAGCTCGATCAATTCGCCTTCGCAATGACGACATCCTCCGCCTCGGAAATCGAGCTTATCCAATGGAGAAGGTACTGGCTTTGGTTGCGTTTCCTTTCGGACAGCCCGAGCAGGTAGTACGGTGCGCGTACCACGAGCAGGGGATGCAGCCGCCGGTTCAGCTGGAGCAAAGTACAGGGGAGGGTGAGAAGGTGGCGCCGGGACGGTGGAGATTGTGATTCGCGGCACGGTGGGTGCGGGCGCTGGAGCGACCCAGGAGCTGAAGACAGACGTCAGCTTGGTGAACGAAAATCCTGACCCTCCAGATGGGGGCGGCGTCGGCGTAGAAGCCTGTCTCGGTTGAAGGTGGACACGCGTTGATGATGCGTCAGATGAGGTACGGGTGCGGGGGGGAGAGGGGCTCCGCATTGACCAAGTAGGTGCTGGTGCAGTGGTTGGCGAAGGTGCACGACCCTTTACGGCAGCGGGTGCAACCGCTGGACGTGCCTGAGATAAGCCCTTCGCAGGCGCGGGGTGAAGAGGCACAGAAGGATGAGGTCCGACGGGAACATTGGCGATCTGGATGTCATCAAAGTCGTCGTCGCCCAGGTATGGGCGCATTACGGCCTTTTTCCGCTTTTCCTTTCGACCCATTGGTTTCCCGATGAGACGTAAACCTGGCTTGCGAGGAGGCTCCTCTTCCAGGGTGCTAAAGAACCGGTCCTTTTCGTCGTCGTCTGCTAGCCTGTTCGCCTTGGCCGCGCCATTAGGGAATTTCCAGGACATCATTGCGGCCTGCGAGGCGGTCTTGGCATGTCTGGGAGGTGTGGAAGGCTTGGAAGGCTGCTGCTGGTACGTGGCTTGGAGTGAAGAAACTGTGGGTGTCCGAAGAGTCGGTGTTGTCGGTGTCACGGGTGTTGCCGGCATGGAAAAGGGTGCCAGAGTGTGAGATGGAGGGGCGTAGGCCTCTTCCTCGTGCATTGCGTGCACATCGTACGGGTTTGGAAGTGACCTGAATGATTCGTCCGACTCTGCCCGTTCCTCGGGCTCTTCTTCAATCTCCTGCAGCCCTCCAACCCAATCTTCGACCGGCTCGCCGTTGAGGTACGCGTCGCCCTCGGATGCCATTCCCTCCAATACTGCCAAACTCTGGGCCTCCGCTTCGGAAGTAGACGCGTTGGAAAGAGAATAGGCGGACATGCTGTGCCGACCGGAGGACCCATCGGATGATGCTGCCGATGCGCGACCCGCCGATGACGCAGACTCTGGCATGAGAGTAACCTCGATGCCAACTTGGTGCGCCGAGTCCACCTCCTGCGTGTCCTCCTCTTCCTCTTCAATGCGATCCGCTTCGTGATCTTCATTCTCGTCTTCTTCTGGCAGGACGCTCAGATCACCAGTCGCGGCTGGTGGAGCGGATGGTTCATCGACGTCCGTCATGCTGCCCATGCTGTGATTGCCGGTACTTCCACCCCAGAAACTACTTGCACCAGAGGTGGGTCGTCCCGAGAAGAGCGAGCGTGGGGAGCTCGCGGATGTACCCTTCGAGTGTGGCAGGGAAGGTGACGTAGGGTTTGAAGCGTTGATGGATGCTGCGTCGCGCATTCGCTCCAACTCCCAGAGACGCTCACTTAACCTGCGTGCGACTTCCTTCGCCGCGACAGCATCTTTGCGCTCCATGTCGACTCGAACCTTGAGGCCGTCAACCTGTTGCTCTAAGTCCACCACGCGAGACCTAAGCTGGTGGGAAACATCTTCCTGCTTCTCTTTCTGCCCCAACGATTTCTCAAGACCCGCGATGCGAGCAAGGAGACTCGCATTTTCTTGTTGCAAGTACGTGATTTGGAGATGCAGGGCACGATCTTGATTTGAAGAGGCCGGTGATGTTGCCTTGGGTGCACTCGGTTCGATGGCAGCAGATGACGCGAGGGAAAATGCTGGTGAGGCACGGCCGCCGCCTGATGAGCTCTGGGAGCTCCGATACGACAATGTGCTCATGCGACGCATCTGCTTGACACTATCGGTAGAACCCGAGGACGACACAGGTCCAGACCGAGGGCTGAGAATGCTGGACTGGCCAGATGGCGAGATGGAGGGAGTTGGGGGAGAAGGATTGAGTGTGGCAGACGCGAGCGACAACGGACGAAGGACGGGACCGGAAGGTGTCGAAGGCGTTGCAGGGGCTATAGACTTGATAGGCGACGTTGTGAAGGCGCCTGCACCCAACGGCGGAGAGGAAGGCTCGCCGCCTAGGGAGGTCAGGCGAGGAGACGGAGTAAGAGCGGGAGACGGCAACGATGCTGCCAGAGACAATGGTCGAAGACGAGCAGTCACTGCCTGGTCTGCTGCAACCTTTTTCGGTAGGATAGGTGCTGCGGGCTCCAGCCTGAGGTTTGTTGGCCTCTGTCGCACAGGGGAGCTTGTCGGTACAGCGGATGCACGCGGAGTCAAGCGCATCTTCCTTGGTAGGCCGGCCTCTTCATCCTCCTCCTCCTCTTCCTCTAGCAAAGTCTGCAACTGGTCTTTGAGACTTGCGACGGCAACGAGATTCTTGCCAAAACTGTCTCGTTTGCCAGCGAGTGACGCAGAGCCAAATGCGGCACTTGCCAACGCAGCTTTCGGAGCTGAGTAGCTGGGGTCAGAAAAGGTAGCGAACAGCACGGTGTGCACTTACGTGCGGGCCATTCGAAAGAGGTTTCGACGGTAGGTGTCTTCCAGTCGGGAACGACCACCTGTTCGAAGCCTTTGACAAAGCTGAGAGGCCGACGTCCCTCCAGCGCCTGAAGCGCATCCTCTCTTCCATTCGGCTGCTCATTGTTGGTCTGCGGAGATGAGGGAAGAGACAGTGCGACGCCCATGATCTCCCTCGACTCTCGTCGCGTCGAGAGGGAGGAATTGCGTCGGTGATGAGACTGGGATCGCGAGCTCGTGCTCGTGCTCGTCTGGGACGATGGGGGACGGCTTGGAGGGGTGGAGGACGTCAGAGGGGGTGAATGACGCTGCACGTTGGTTGCGGGGGAGGACAGGGAAGGACCACGGGAGTGACGACTGTTGCGAGGAGTTGTGATGCCTGACGATGGCCTTGAGATGGGGGGAGGCGATACCCCGGGCGGGACAGTGGTTTTCATCTTCCAGGTCATGAGCTGCGCAAGGCCACGTTAGCAACTGACGTTGAGAATTTGCTGCGGTGACGTGCCTTTTGACGCGCTGCATCGGTAATCTCATCCCTGGTGAGTTGCCTGGCCGGAGTCGAAGGCGACATGTTCATGTAGCGTGGGTGCGTATACAAAAGAACGAGATGGGTCGAAGAGAGTGTATGTTAGAGAGCGTTAATTGTCGAAGGAATGGACGCCGGCCACGGAGGGTCGAGCAATGATGGGATCGTCAAGAATGGCTGAGCAGCAGGCACGGACAATAACAAGGACAGAGGTGGTGGGAAAGGTACGAAGGAGAGTTTAGGCGAGCAGGAACGCGGGAAGCTTGGGCGAAGGGGGGCGTCCTTGAGAACGCTTCCTTTTTCGTGCGCGCGTTCCAATCAGGCGATCGACTTAGCAACCACGGAGCCATTTCAACGCGTCTTCCAATACATTCTCGGCCGTTCCAGAACGCGCTCACAAACTTGAAGACCCTTCTAATTAATGTGCGCATGCCACGCCGACCTGTCGCAATACCCTCCCCGACGCATCCGAAGAGGCCACCTATAAATACCCTGGCTTTCTGCAACGCCCTTCGGTACCTCGAGGTTGTACTCCTTACAGAATTCCATCAGAAACACTACTCCACCATATTCAACCGGGCACCACTGGGCCGGCGGATGTTGCAGCTTGCACCTAGTCCAAGCCGCTGATTCACAGTCACACACAAGCTCTGTTACAGGTGTCGTGGGATAAGCTCGCTGAGTGTTACAGTATGATCAGATCTTGTGGATAGCAGTATGCCATTGCGACATTCCCCCTCATCTCCTACTTCGCCATGGCTGTGTGTGCCAAGGTCGTCCCGTCGCCCTTCTGTGCTAGTAGACGTGTCTGGTGAAGACGAGCCTCTCTTGCAATGGGCACGTCACAGCTCTCGCACCGCATTCATCATCCTCGCGTCCCAAAAATCGGGGTGACAGACCGTCAGTATCCATCGCCCTCCCCTCCCTCTTTCACAAAGCCGTGCTTCATCAATATCTTCCCCTTCTCAATTTCATTCTTCTTCCTGACTTCGTTTTCCGCGTTGTGTAAGGGCATGATATGTTGTAAGGGCACTTGTACCAGTGGCACTTCATCTTCGACGTCCAAGTCCTACAAAAGGCAATGAGCATGACGTTTGTTTAGAAGAGCGTTCAACACACAATCTCGCCGAGCAGCACGACATTCTCCCCTCGTATCACGAATACGCCCTTCCATACATCCGCGTACTCCAGACCATGGAAAATGCGTTCGTACGAGTCTTCCAGCACCAAGTTGGCTGAGAAAGACGAGCATCGGCGGTTTGATCAGCAACGAGTCGGACAGCAGCTAGAGCCCAGTACCAAATTGGTCGTACGAGCGGAGGACACCGACAAGCTTGCGGCCGTCACGAAGCACAATCAACACTTTCTCTAGAATACGAGGTGAGCACATCGCTCGAAGGAAGCGCTGGGGTACTCACTATCAACACAGTCTACTAATGACCCCGATGTTGTAAAGGGTATTAGTGAATCCATAGGATAACCAGAGCGCTGTGCTCCACTGCCGTCGGCGTGTGCCGCTCGACGATCCAACTGCTCGACGCGAAACCCTGAGAGCGGGAGCAGTTCTCGCCTCGTTATCACGCGCAACACACACGCACCCCACCTTCAAGACTCAGTGCAGATCAAGACTCTGCCGTCTACCTCTACTTTGATTTACGAGATGAGTTCTCCGGTGGCCGCGTATGAATCCTTTCTGGTCTCTCATCTATCTGCCATTTCAACAATCGAAAGCTCGCTACGATCGCTGACATGGTTCCTCCCCGGGCGCTTCAAGGATGCAGAATTAGCATCAGAAAGCCGTCAGTTTGCATCACGGACATTTGCAAACCACCTTGCTGATCCAATTGTCACAGTTGCGGCCAGTCTGAATATGGTGTCCTTGTACCATGACACCCTTCTGACTTCGCTGGCGAAAGACAAAAAGCCGGTCATCCCGCCCACTCCGCATATGCGATACACTCGGGCTTGGAGCGACAGGAGTGCGGTTTACAAGTGGGCAGCAAGAACGCTCGAAGCGGTCCGGCATTGCGAACTCCTGATTGAAATGCTACTACGGAGGAAGCTTGGCAAACAGGGCGCCTGGAGAGGAGTCGTCGGTTTGGAATTCCTAAAGTCCGTTGTTGAACGAATCACTCGTCTTCCGCCGCTGATCGTTGAAACTAGGGCCATCCTCCGATTGATCTTGTTGCGTGTCACATCGAGGCCGCTCGTCAGCCCTCCGCTTCCCGAGCGTGACATCCAGATGCCCGAAGATATTTACGACACCAAGCCAGTGCTTCCTTCGCCTGTGCCGCTCGAGACGCCAGCGCATCTGCAGAACAACCGTGTTCCCAGCAAGCTGCCGGTGAACCCCGCACAGGCTGCCGATATCAACGGATATCTCCTTCCAAAGGCTCTCAAGGTCACGTCCGTCCGTGAAGCGCGAGCGTTGGTGCCCAAAGTTTCCGGCACCGCTGCTTTGTCCGAGATTGTTTCCATTCTACGACCCCTCATCTACGGTGCGCCCACCATCTGTTCTGTGATATTACCTCACTTATGCGTTGTTTAGTCCTGTCTCTCACCTATTCCAAGTCACCATCGCTGCCTTATATGGTGTCTTTGTTCTTGGACTTCCTTTCACGGCGTCTGCGACCATCCACCCTTCCGTTCTCTGCGTCTAGCGAGATTCTTGCAAACGAATACTCTCGACGTGATCGGCAGCTTGCTTTGTATTTGTTCAAGGGTCCGGTCTGGCGGGAATTCACGAGGTACGTCCCCAAGCCCTGCTTGGGATAGCGCCTAACACCCTTTCTCAGACCTCGACTCGAGGGCTTTGCATCCAGGACCGAGAATATCCCGTTGCTGAATGTTCTTAGCGCCCTTGTCCGAGATTGGGTACCGCTCATCGATGAATACTACTATTGTCAGTGCTGAGTCTTGCCTTACCTCTCTGTGCTCACATCCAGCGCTCCTAGATACCGCAACTTGAACGTGAGGTCTCGATGCCGCAACACTCTAGATACCCGCCCCT
Source organism: Calocera viscosa TUFC12733 (assembly GCA_001630345.1). Classification (NCBI taxonomy): domain Eukaryota; kingdom Fungi; phylum Basidiomycota; class Dacrymycetes; order Dacrymycetales; family Dacrymycetaceae; genus Calocera; species Calocera viscosa. Next base: position 488,762 of record KV417285.1, on the reverse strand, counting down.
TCCACCTTCTTTTCAATTACCACATCTTCTGTATTAGTAGCTGCCATTGTCAAATGACATGCAGGTCTTGTTTGAGATGCACATAACCGGCCCTAAGCGAAAGCTACTAGGGTTGGGCGGAAGCAAATGTCATTCTTCAGCAGCCGCCAACTCATGCTTGCGGGGTCACGGTTCACTCCGATCCTTCAAGTATTGTCCGTATTACTTCAAGCTACCTTCAGTCATCGTATCCACCAAAGTCAACAATGGAGTCGCCTGCAGCCACAAACGGCCACTCAGAGTCGAGGTAATGCCCTTCAAGCATCCAAGTTGACACATCTGAGCTAAGGACGCATTACAGGTCCAAGCGCCCGCGCTCCCCTGAACAGGACAATGACGATCGGAGAGAGCGTAAGGAAAAGCGACATCGGTCTCGGTCTCGGGACCGGGACCGCGAGCGACGTGAAAAAGAGAGATCCGACCGTCCCGAGAAAGAGAGGGATAAGGACAGGGAACGGCGCGGTGACCGAGAACGGGACCGCGACCGGGATAAGGATCGATCGGAACGACACCGTGAGAGGGATAGGGACAAGGACCGATACTCTGACCGGCATTCAGATCGTGACCGCGACCGCTCCGATCGACCTGACCGCGACCGCGAATCCCGTCACCGTAAACGATCCGAGGCGGAAGAAGCAAGCCCTCGCCCCGAACGCGTTCGAGTCAATACAGATGGAGGCTCAGAGATCTCCAAAGGTGGCTTGTCCATCATGGGAGCCGCCTCTGGCAGAAATCGAGACCGTGATATTGACGAGGATATCGACGTCAAGAGCCGCGATGCGAAGAGCGAGACGAGTAGTCGGCGGGGATCCGAGAGAGAACGCCTCCGCGAAAGGCGCCGTGACGCCGACATGGATGTCGACGATGCCGATCACGATCGTGAACGTAGGCGCGAACGACGCCGCAGCCCAGACATTGACCGTGAGCGTAGCCCCGCACCGAGAGAGCGCACGCCCCGAGATCGGTACAAGGACTCACCCCGTCGAGGATCGCCTCCCCGCAGGCGTGGTCCCAGGTCCATTGAGGCTGACACGTATATTCCCGGTGAGCCCGGAAGCCCTCCCCGCCCTATGGCGATCGAGCGTCGAGGTTCACGTGATAGGGATGAACCGGGGCCCAGGTTGCAGCGGTCCCCGCCTCGCAAGTCAGTGGCATATATGCTGACTCGATGACACCTGCTGATCTTTCTGACTACAATGCAGGCGTTCCTCTCCCAGCTACGAAATCCCCCCTCCTGCGCCTGAGCCGGAGAATTCGGAGGATTCCGAACTAAGATCTGTCTTCGTGTCACAGCTCGCAGCTCGCCTCACTGCAAGGGACCTCGGATATTTCTTCGAGGAGAAGCTGGGAGAGGGGTCTGTGCGAGACGTTCGGATCGTCACAGACCGCGTATCGAGGCGTTCAAAGGGGTGAGTACTCTGCTGCTCTGCAGATGCAAACACTCATTCGCTTTAGTATTGCATATGTCGAGCTCAGCTCCATTGATATGGTCTCGCGTGCCATTGCTCTTACCGGCACCATTGTCATGGGTCTGCCTATCATGGTGCAGCTTACGGAGTCGGAAAGGAACAAAGTCGCTGCAAGCGGTAGCTCCATGCACCTTCCGCCTGGCGTCACTGCTCCTCTTCCCGGATCCATGCAGTAAGCTGTTCTGTGACATTGCTTCTGGGCCCTGGCTTATCTGCACCAGACTTTACGTCGGTTCCCTTCACTTCAATCTGACTGAAAGCGACGTCAAACAGGTCTTTGAACCGTTCGGAGATCTCGAGTTCGTTGATTTGCATAGGGATCCCCTGACGGGCAGAAGTAAAGGATTTGCGTTTGTTCAGTAAGTGTCGATGACGGATTCATCCGGCCGCTCGCTGAACATGCTCAGGTACAAGCGATCTGAAGATGCCAGAATGGCTCTCGAGGCCATGGATGGGTTTGATCTTGCTGGTCGTCAGGTATGCCTAACGCTCGCAAACACACTGTGTGTTGCTAACCTAGGTCCGCAGCTCAAGGTCAATACAGTGCATGAAAAGGGCAGTGCTATCCGTTATCAGTCACAAAGCGACAGCTTGGACGAGAGCGGAGGTACGCCCTTCTGTTATGCGAACCAGCATATTACTGACGGGTCGCCAGGCGGTAACCTCAATGCAGCCTCGCGACAGGCGCTGATGCAAAAGCTTGCTAGGATTGACCCACCGAAGACGACTACTACGTGCGTTATGTGCCTGTGGATATGTACATCGCCTGACTTCTTCGTAGACCGATGGCGAATCTGCCAAAGGTTGCCATGCAGTCAAGATCGGTGCTTCTTCGGAACATGTTTAGGGAGCCTGAAGTGTGAGTGCCACGGTGATAACCCATTGCACCCCGACTGACCTTACTGTTAAGGGAGGAGTCAGATAACGGCCCTAACTGGGCGAAGGAGCTCACCGACGATGTCAAGCAGGAATGCGGAGACAAGTACGGTCCTGTGGACTTCATCAAATTGGAGCCGGACTCTCAGGCGAGTTCCGATCCGCACAGTCTAATATTGATTCTGACATGCATGCAGGGTGAGATATACGTTAAGTTTAAGACGATTGAATCTGCTTCAAAGGCAGTCGAGGGTCTAAATGGTCGCTACTTCGGGGGACAAGCCATCCAGGCTGCTTTCATCTCCGATGCCATCCTGCAGGCCCATCAATAAGCGTGATGAACCACCCTTTCATGCACTCCATGCTTCTAACTCCTAGGTTTCATGATATAGTACTCTCTCCACATGGTCTTCTGTTTCGAGTCCAGCATGGATGCACCAGTGGCTCAGGCGCGTGTCTCTATCTCATTCCTCATGCCGTGATTTGCAATTGTGACGTCCTACCAATATTATATGCTAGATCATTCGAATGCATGCAGATTGTCTTAGGGTGCTTCCCCCAATGGATCTTTCGTGGTGAGAGTACTGCTCCCTACCGTGGACTAAGCCGCTTGAGGTAGGGCTCGAGAGTTTGTACTACCGCCCGGCCGTGTGGGAGGTAAGGTGCCTCGTTTCCACGATTATTTCACTACTACTAGCAGGCATAACGTGACTCGAGACCACCGACAACTGAGTTCCTTCTGCGTAGAAAGGTGGGCGTGCTGAGTTCATTAATCGTCAGTGAAATTAGGTACGCCGCAGACGGGTCGACATCATATAATGCAGACCAATTTGATAAGTAGTGTGTTCTGTCTCCTTTGTCGACTATTGCAGCAGATCGTCCTTTGTGTTGAAAGGCTAAATTAGACCGCATAAACGCCGGAGATCAAAGAACAGTCAGTGGCGGTCGGCCCATGTGAGGCTCGTGCCGAAAGCCCTAGAATGCGCCGAATGCGCGGGGCGCATATAAGATGGGCGGACTGCCTGTTCGCCACTATGCTTTCGCCATCTCTGCTCTCAGTTTCGTTGTTACCATCAGATTCTTGTCATTATTGAAGATGAGCTCTCAGCCTAGGCATGTGGTCGGTGAATGCTCTGCGTCCCGGTTCTGACCCCGCAGGTAGGTATGAATGGTACCAGAATGATGAGAAGACGACTGTCACTGTCTATGTGAAGAATGCGGAAGCCGACAAGGTCAAGGTCGAGCTCACTCCCAAGAGCGTACGTCTTCGTCCACAACAATCGCCTCAAATATACCCACTCGCGATGGCTAGATGACGTTCACGTACGATGAGCAGAAGCTCGTGCTGGAACCGCTCCCCACCGCGATCGATACTGAGACGAGCGGGTACACCGTTATGAAGATGAAGGTGGAAATCGGCTTGGTCAAGAAGACCCCGGGACGTTGGAATGCCATCACCGGGGATCAGGATGAAGGTGTGTGCATATTGCTCTCTGATAGTAATGCTGATATTGACGAGAGACGCAGCCGTCCAGCATCTCCCGGTGTCTCCCACGCAATCCAGCTCCGGGCGCAAGCAGGGCAAGAATTGGGATGCGGTCACCACGCAGATTCTCTCCACCGAAAAGGAAAAGACCATTGCTGAGGATCCTAATGCTGGAGGCGATGTACGGCTCTCATCTCATTGGCTATCACTGTTCACTGACATATTGATACAGGTCGCCGGTAAGTGAACTCTGTGACTGCGATGCGACCACCAACGACTCATTCGCCGCATGACAGCGAACGAAATGTTTTCGAAGGTGCGTTCTAACTATCGATCCTAAGATTGACAACTCATGCCCTGCTCAGCTGTATGCCGATGCGGACGACGATGTCAGAAAGGCCATGATCAAGAGCTACACGGAATCCAACGGCACGTCCCTCTCGATGAATTGGGATGAAGTGAGTAAGGCAAAAGTCGAGCCATACAAGTCGAAGTACGATGATTGAAATGTGAGTACATTATGGTCGCTCCTGTTGTCTTTCTTTACCTGAACCCAATAGCGAATGTAATGATCTGGGCCACGTCGGAGAAGGTATCGCAACGAGGGAGGTGTTCAGTAACCGCTCGTGTACCTAGCTGCCGCTATCATGTATCCATGTCAATGCCATGTTGTGTTTCTGATGAATAGTCTGATGTTCAACTGGGATCAAAGTACAACTTTGTGTGAAGCCGACAACCTGGATTCCAGGATGCTCCACACTTGGCACAGCAGTCTCCTTCTCTCCCAAGATAATTGTCAACGGTATGCTCGTGACTGCAGACACCGCAGAGGACGGCGTACACCTCAGGATCGTCCCGCACCCGGTATCGTATGGGTTCGTGATCCGCAAGCTCAACATGGCAGGCATGACATGCATAGAATTGCCCGCAGCACTTGAATCGTAATGCAATGATGTCTGACGGCCCATGCCAATGGTTGCACCGAGTTTGGGCGTCGAGACCGACTCCAAGGACGACGCTTTCGCTCAGTTGCGGCAGCCGAGAGGCGCACTATATGGAGTGCTAGTACACACAAGACTGATGAGGATCAAATTGCTCACATTTGCCTTATTGAGAATGTCTGTCGTGACTAGCATGTTGGAGTCCTGATCAGAGCGGGTCGTGCGAGCTGTTACCGTGACGCTTGGCAGCGAAGCGCCGAAGACCCTTACTTTTTGGTCGCGACTTTTGCGCCACTTTTCACTTTGACATTTTAGGGCGCTCCTCCCTTGGGCACAAGTCGACTCTTCAGATCATTACTGCTCAGATGGAGGCACTCCTCACAAACGCCGGCCCATCAAAGCCCAGAAAGTATTCAGATGGACAGAAGCGTTCATTCCGTACATCCGGACCCGATGCGACAGTGGCTTCGATCGCTGGACATACGAGTCTACCCAAATCCCTCGCTTTGCCGGAGGACGACATGCCCAAAACACACCCGGCAGACACCAAAGTTTCATCCAGATTTCTGCAGTCCAGACTTTCCAGACAACATGTGCAAAAACAGCACGCAGTCCTTGCTCGGAAGGATGCCGAGCTTCTCTTGCCCGATGTCCCAGGCGGTCTGGAAGCGGAAGGAGAGTTGGAGAGAACTTGGAAGGTTGGGCAGGAGGACATCTCCAACGAGATAGGTTTAGAAACGGCGAGGTCGAGACGAGATATTAAGCTTGATGGAGGGGACTACAACTTGAGGTGGACGAGGAATGGTGAGCCATTTTGCTTCCTGTGTTTGATTGCCCTCACACCAGGTAGGCCGCCATCTCGCGATTGCTGGGAAGACAGGTCACGTAGCAACCTTCGATTGGCAAACGGGCAATGTCTTGGCGGAGATACAGCTGCGAGAGACGGCCCGTGACATAACGTAAGTGAATCGTACAACGTGCCAAAGCTCTATTGAAGTGTTGGTTTAGATTCTTACACGACTACACGATGTTCGCAGTAGCACAGAAGAAATACGTCTATATCTATGACGCCAACGGCGTCGAACTCCATAGGCTATCCTCACACATCGATACAAACCGATTGGAGTTCCTCCCATATCATTACCTTCTTGTTAGCGTGGCATGTACATTCACTTGGGAGACTATGACGATCCACTCATACTTTGCAGGGAAACACTGGCTATCTCAAGTATCAGGACACGTCAACTGGTCAAGTCATAACAGAACTGCGTACGAAACTGGGCGCTTGCGCAACGATGTGTCAAAATCCGCATAATGCGGTGATCAACCTCGGCCATCAGCACGGTTCGGTGACGTTATGGGTGCCGAACATGCCTAAGCCCGTCGTCCAGCTTCAGGCACACCTTGGTCCTATTACAGGATTAGCAGTTGACTCGAAGAGCGAAGGCCGATACCTCGCGAGCGCCGGCCTAGACTCCAAAGTCAAAATTTGGGATGCTCGTAACTGGGGCAAGTGCGTCAAGGAGTGGCAACCGCTCGAAAGCGGATCGGGCGGTATTGTAGAATGGAGTGGACGAGGTCTTCTTGCGTTCTCCAGAGGCAGAAGAGTCAATGTGAGCACAGGACAGTTCATCCCTATGGCGGTCGTTAACTTTGATCATAGGTATATGCCTCCAATACACTGCTCGATGGGAACTCCAAACCGCCGTCCTTATACATGTCGCACCATCTCCCCACTCAAACCTCTTCAATCCGTTTCCAGGCATTTGAGGATGTACTGGCAGTTGGTCATGCTGCAGGATTCTCCACCGTTATTGTGCCGGGAGCGGGAGAGCCAAACCCCGATTCTTATGAAGCAGATATCTACGAGACCCGTGGTGGAAGGCGGGAGCGCGAAGTTCGAGGTTTACTTGACAAGGTTCGTTTGAAGCCCCCGATTTACGTATAACTCCGTTCTTACTCCCGTTGCTAGCTTCAACCCGACATGATTTCTGTGGATACGAACTTCATCGGCTCAATCGCTCCGGCAATCAAGAGACCATATTCCGAAGCCGCTGTGCCCTTCTCGCGTCTCCCTCGTACAGAACGTCTTCGAATCCAAGGCAAGACAGATGAACCTATGGAGGAGGAGGACGATGACGGAGATGACGCAACTCAAGAAGACTCCCGCACCGAGAAGGAGAAACACAAAATGCGCGGAAAGAGCAAGAGCATGAAGCGATTCTTGCGCAAGAAGCGCAAAAATGTCATTGACCCGGCTACCGCCGCTGTTAAAGCTAAGATGGCTGCTATAAGAGAGCGACAGGAAAAGCAGAAGGGGATTTCTGAAGGTAACATAGAGCCCGAGAGAAAAGGAGCATTGTCACGCTTCCGCAAACCCTGATGACTCCTCGCATTACTGAACTTGTCTCCCGACATGCATGTACTGTACTTTCCACATTTGATACCCATTGGCAAGCATGCGTGCAACGGTGTATGGCCAAGGTCCAGCTTGGGGACTTGATGGTGTAATGCCTGCCGGATAGCGTAGATCCGTGATCGGACTCGGAAGCGCCGCTTTGCAAGTGCAGCCGCCTATTCCACCTTCCACTCTTTGCCCAGCACCTGATCTTCCGCATTTGTCAGGTTTAACTCTATAGCCCAGAGCGCGAGAGTGAAGAAGATGTTGATCCACCGCCACCAGACCTGGGACGAGTGGTCAAGCACTGCGAGCAGGGTCAGAATGAGATCAGATATCCAAAACGGTGCTTACAGAGTAGATGAGAATATACGATAACAAAGATAGTTTGTCGGTAAATCATTAGCGCATAGGCGAGTCGTCGACTCTGCATGGGGCATTAGCTCCTTTCACCAGAATCTGCCTCCTTTGTGCTTACGGGTCGCATCTCGGTTGAATCGTCATCTTCCCAAGGACCGGCGGTTATGTTCATCATCACCTTGCTGGCGCGATGCAGCACCGAGAGTCGAAATACCAGCGAAAACAAGAGCGTTTTGGGTATGGTGGACGTCAACAGCGTCAAGAGTGTGTTCAGGTAGGGTAGCATGTGAGGAAGCAATGGCGGGCTTGCTAGGCGTAAGATAAAGAGTCATGAGTCAAACAGCGTCACTCACTATCCTTCTGTCCATTGCAGGTTGCCTTCCTTCCAGCCCCAACTACGTCCGGGGCCTTCTGGGCCTTCTCCCGCACCACATAGCCAAAGATTGTAACTCAGATACAGGGCGACGCCCGCGCTCTCGATGACATTTGTCCGTCGCATGATGAAGCCGATCAATGTGAGGAAAATGAGGCATGTGATGGCGACGCCGAGGAGAACAGCGGAGACAGGTGAAGACGCGGTGATGGAGAAGCAGATGTAGATCCAGGTGGCCGACGCGACGTATGCTGCGGCCGCAACGACCAGAAGACCAAATTGGACGACATCTCCGCGGTCAGCGAGGGTCATCGCGTCTTGACCCCAGCTCTGGACGAGCACCAGACTGGCGATGCCCTCACAGACGACGAACATGATGCTTGAATAGCGGAGACTTGTCCCCCACAACCAGGAGACCAAATCGACCCAGGCGTTGATGTGACCATCTGCCGGCGTGGCGAGGTTGAACGAGACCAGGAGCAGGACGGGATGTACCGGAAGTTGAAAGAAAACGAGCCATGGTTGGAGCGCGGGTATGAGTTGTAAGGAGCAGTGGATGAATGATTGTACGGTGAGGAGGAGAGAGAGGGTGAGGAACGCGGGTTGACCGAGTGTCGAGAGTGTAAGGGGTAAGAAGAGGAGGATCTGTGAGAAGTTTCCAAGTCGGGCTACCAAGGTAGCTGCTCTGTAGAGAATAAAGAGAGCGGACATGGCTGCTGAGGGCAGATCCGCTGTCCGCCTCTTTGACAGGCTAAGACGGGGAGTGGAATGTGCTGCAAGCCGCTGTTGAGCTGCAATGAGAAACGCGTGTGGAATGAATGAGGTTGACAGTGGCGAATAGAGGCGTCAGCCTGGCGAATCAGGCGCGTCTGCCTGGATGTGACGCGCTTTGCACGTTGTAGGGACTAGGGCGGTGTATGCGCTACCAGGACGTCACTTGCCTCGCCTCTCTGTCCATAACCACCATCATGGCCAGTACCGCTCAGAACCTCAAGTCTCTCCAGCTCAAGAACAACCTGCCGGTGGCAGAGCTGGCGGCGGCGTGCGAGCAGTATCCAAAACCAGAGGGACACGTCTACGCCTACGGGACAGCAGGGTTCAGGTCGCAGTGCGTGGCATCGTTGCTGTCATAACCGTGCCCCAGATTGAACTTGAATCGTAGCGCCAAATGGCTCGAGCCGGTCGTGTTTCGAGTTGGCGTCATTGCTGCTCTTAGAAGCAAGCGCCACTCTTCAAAATTCATCGGAGTCATGATCACGGCGTCCCACAACCCGGAGGAGGACAACGGCGTCAAGATCGTTGACCCTCGTGGCGAGATGCTGCCAACCGAGTGGGAACCGTACTGCACCACAATCGCCAATGCTGCTGACGCTGCATCCTTCATCACCGCTCTGGACGACCTGTGCACCAAGTTCAAGATCGATGTCTCCAAGCCGTCCAAGGTCATATATGCTCGCGATACTCGACCTTCTGGACCCGCTCTGGTGAAAGCGCTCCAGTTGGGACTCAGTGCTATTGCATGTGAGGCAATCGACGAAGGCATTCGCACGACTCCGCAGCTGCACTATCTCACTCGGGCGATTAACACCGAGGGCACCAAGGATGACTATGGCGAACCGAGCATCCCTGGCTACTACCAGAAGCTTGCGGCTGCGTGGAAGCGCCTTATCAGACGCCGTGAAGAGGCTCCCCTTGTAATCGACTGTGCGAATGGTGTTGGTGCTATCGCTATGAAGGAGATTCTAGGGTACCTGCCGAGTGACTTCAACGTCACGCTCGCCAATACCGACGTATTCGTCCCTGGCGTCCTGAACCATATGTGCGGTGCCGATTTTGTCAAGACGAAGCAAGAGCTGCCTCCTTCGCTCAAGGGAGTGCTCAAGCCTGGCCATCGTGGATGCTCCCTTGACGGTGACGCCGATCGCCTGATGTACTACTACCTTGACAGCAAGAGCGGTTTCCATATGTTGGATGGAGACAAGATCTCGGCGCTTATTGCAGGCTACTTCATCGAAAAGGTCAAGCTGTGCGGGTTCAAGGAGCCGCCTCGCGTCGGTGTCGTTCAGACGGCATACGCAAATGGCAACTCCACCAAGTATATCCAGAAGACCAAAGGCTTGCCCCTCGTCTGCGTATCTACAGGCGTGAAGCACCTGCATCACGCTGCGGAGAAGTTTGGTATCGGCATCTACTTCGAGGCCAACGGCCACGGGACCGTTCTCTTCTCACCCGATACCCTGGACACTATTCGAAACCACGAACCACAAACCCCGACCCAGGACGATAACACAAAAGACCTCAAAGCGCTGATCGACCTGATCAACTCCACCGTTGGTGACGCGATCAGCGACATGCTTCTTGTCGAAGTCATCTTGAACCATCTGCGCTACGATGCAAAAGCTTGGGATTCGCTCTACACCGATCTTCCCAACAGGCTTGTCAAGGTTCTAGTGAGGAACCGCGGGGACTTCCAAACCGAGGATGCGGAGCGTCGTCTGACGCACCCGGCGGAACTCCAAAAGTTTGTGGACTCTCAGGTGGCAAAATACCCGGATGGCCGCGGCTTTATCAGGCCAAGCGGCACGGAAGACGCCATGCGCGTTTATGCCGAAGCTGCGTCGAGGTTCGAGGCTGACCGTACGCACCTTTGGCCTGACGGGATGATCACGCTCTGACCCCTATATTACAGAGCTTGCCAACTACCTGGCCGGCTGGACTTACGATTTCGGAGGCATGGACCCTGCTTTGCGGCCCAAGGAATACCTGCGATGATTTCGCTGGGCACTCCAAGCGAGATGTAAGACTACAGATGACCTGCATTGTAAGGAACGGGGCTACGAGATACTTTGACCCACTTCGAGTGGCATGACAAGAATTTAACCATGTTGTTAGACCGCCTGGTTTACGAGCGTAGGCTGCCACTTGACAATGTGGAACTTCTCCTGGCGCCCGTACACCCACTTCCAGCTTTCAGAGTCCTCATCCCAATGCACATCCTCCTCCTGTTGGAATGGTATCTCGATGCCCCACTCATCGACCAGATAGGACGACGACAGCTCGATGCTGTACGCACTATGCGCCAATATTGGCAGATCTCCAATGACTGGCATGCCTTCCTGATGGTCCACGAAGCCTGCGAAGAAGTATCTCAGCATCCACTTGCAGCATCCATGCGGGACATACCGATGACACTTCCCGCGGCATGACCATAATCGCCAATAGGATGGCAATACACCTTGCCAACGATACCCTCGTGCGCCATTTGCTCTTGGACCTCCCTGAGGACAAGATTGCCGGTCTTTCCTTCTTCCATGTATTCCAGGGTAAGATCCTGCATCCTGTTGGCGAGGCGAAGACCTTCCTTCAGACCATCCGGTACATGCTCGCCATCCCATCGAGCAACATATGCCAGGTGCTGAGTGTCGGTGTTCATCCCGAGGGCGGTGATGCCGATATCAACGTGAAGCATATCGCCTGGCTGTATGATTGAGTGGTCATGGCCTGCCATATCCACCATGGGGGCGCGGTAGCGTGTGACCGAGGGGTGAAACCAAGTTGTGACATTCACTTACACGCTTCAGTAGAAGACAGCTCCGAAGTCATTCCAACTTACTGTTATCCATCTTCTCCCGGAACCACCACTCGACGTCGGTCGTGGTAGTGAGCCCAGGGGTTACAATGCGGTTACTGAAGCCTTCGTCGATCATAGCCCAGACGTTCTCCATCATGGCCCGATACCAGAAGAGCTGGCCTTCAGGCCCCTCACCACCAACTCGGTAAGAGATGAATTCGATGGCGATCAGAGGAATGGTCGTGAAGCGATCGACCCATTTCTTGTCAAGCGCCTTAATGACGGCTTTCCTCTCTCCACTATGCAGGCCATCGGAAAAAGCGATATGTCCAGTAGGATCGTCATTAATGGCGATCCTGTCTGGCTCATAGGCCTCTAAGACCCGGTCGAGATCCGTCCATACCTCGGGGGTGATATCGATCCAGGTGATTGGGTTAGGGGAGCCCGCCAAAGACGAATCGTTCGCATGGAAGAGGGACACCGTACGGCGACGAGCGTAGAATGTCGTAGCTGGCTTGTACGATCTGAAGGCAGTATCCTCGGCGTACTCCCGCTGAGAGATCTAATGAGGTTGGCTTGAGCAATGGACGACGATGTTGCGATTGAGTGGTCTCACCAGCCAGGCGTCCACGCCATATCGCTTCAGAAGCTTTGGCACAGTTGCGAGCCTCTGGTCACAGCTTCAGGACATGACAGGCCTTTAGGGGAGTTGAACGAACTTTCGCAGTCCACGCATTCTCCAGCTCTGCTCTATGCCGAAGATCTGGCAGTCGTTTGTATTGGGGCGATAAGGACGCTTGAGCAGCGACGGCCGTCAGCGTCAGCAGGACAGCGAGCAAAGCCCTCAGAGACACCATTGTCGCCATATCAGAGTAAACCAAATGAGCCTAGCAAATGTCACAGGGCGATCGATATTCGATCATATACCCGTTCGTAGCCCTTCAGCCTCGAAGATGTGGGAAGAGAGCAAGGCGCGACCCTCATGTGCAGCACGTGATACACGGTCCCTTATCCTGATGGATTCGCCATATGCCCCCGCGGCAATGCCATTGATCTCGCAAAGCGCGAACTGTCCGAGTCAGCCTCGTTCTTTCTCTCGTTCCTCTCCTCTGGTTTGTTTCTGACCACTCTGAGACTGCTGACTGTCGACAATGTGCCGGTTCTTGATATACAAGGGGACTGAGCCGATACAACTTGCCCACCTGTTGACTCGACCCGCACACTCCATTATTAATCAAGCCTTTGACTCTCGTTTGCGCCTCGACACTCGGAGGCCCATAAATGGAGATGGATTCGGTGTCGGATGGTACGACAAAGAAATTGACGAAGAGATGGGAAGGCAGCCCTGCATTTTCACTAGTGTGACACCCGTTCGCCCCGTTTCTTGCTTGGCTGGCGCCGCGTGTCTTGACGCATGTTTCCAGGCTTGGAATAACATCAACCTGATTCGTCTGGCAGAAAAGATCAAGTCTCCACTGGTCTTGTACGCCTCGCTCTTGGATGCTTTGTGTGTATGTGTGCTGATGTGATATAGTGCTCATGTGCGGGCAACAACGGCAGGAACCTTGTCCCTGGACAATTGTCACCCGTTCCAATTCAATCAGCTGATGGTATGTACACGTGCCTTCCATTCATTATGCATGCTTAGTCCTCGTGCAGTGGATGCATAATGGCGAATTGGCGGGATTCATCAAGTACAAGCGGCGTGTCCAGTCTGCTGTTCCTGATGAGATATACGCGAAGATCCTTGGCAACACAGGCAAGCGCCGTCTCAGCAGTGCGCGACTATCACTCAATTATTCGAGCAGATTCTGAATGGGCCTTCGGATTGTTCTTGTCCCTTGTAAGCACTGACAGGCTTGTTAGGTGTGTACCGCTGACGCTCACACCCAGTTGCCTGATCTCAATGCTGCTTCCTTTACCTATAAGGAGCTGCAGAAGGCGATGCTTGGGACAATTGCCAAGTTGAACCAATTTGCTCGCGAAGCAGGTGTGACGGAGGTGAATACCAGCCCTGATCTCTGCAACGTTGCTGACACATGGATGCAGCCAAGCTTGATGAACTTTGCTGTCACGGACGGAGCCACAGTGGTCGCAACGCGGTATATCTCGAGCAAGACGGAGGAAGCCGCATCCTTGTACTTCTCCAGCGGGACAACCTTCTCTGAAACGTCCCGTGGACACTACAAGATGTCGAAACGCGACAAGCGCGAGGACATTGTCGTGATTGCCAGCGAGCCACTCACCTTCGAGAAGGCGGATTGGCTCGAGATCAAAACGAACACGCTGATCGGTAGAGCCGTCGCTTCCTGGCTGATCCGCTATTCTGACGCATCCCTGTAGTGATTACCCCGAAAATGAACCTCCTTCAGATACCCATCGTGGACGAATTTCACGTCCCGCCAGCGGATGCCGTGCTGCACAAGCGTGCTACCAGCTTCGTGGAGGAAAAAGGGTTACTCAGTCCCCGGTTGGTGGCCATGACGGCTGGCTTCGGCGACCTCACCACCTCGCCCATCGAAATGACCGCGTCGGCGTGAGCTACATGCCGCCTGACGCCTGATGATTGTATATCGCATCTCTTCTTCCTCTTTAGTGTACACATTATGTAATCCCACGTCGCATTGTAGTATAATTCATCGTCTATTTGTTCTTGCTTGACCTGCGAGCAAAGTATGAGCAAGCATGCCGTGAGAAGGGAGTTATAGGGGCGTACTTGAACGTGAACCGTTTCCTCGTTGCTGCAAACTCGCCCAGCTTATGCCCCACCATCTCGTCGGTTACCATTATCGGAATATACTGACAGCCCGTCTCAGCAAGGATCCAGTGAGAGTATACAACGTATCAGCGCACCTCCTTGCCGTTGTGAACCTCAAATCGGATGCTGTTCGGCCATTCAGTACATATCGGCGTCACTGCGATAGGAGGTGTTGCTCACCCAACAAAATTGGGAAGGATAGTGCAGGAGCGCGCTTGCGTTTTGATAGATGTGCCGTTCTGGAGTGCCTCTCGTAAATTGGGAAAAGCGACGAAGAAGGGTCCTGCGCAGATTGTCAAAACACGTCCAGCGATGTACGGTTTTATGTACGTACCTTTCCAGGCCGACCTGCTTAATCGAACAGCTGATGGCAGCATTGTGTCCCACCACCACTCGAGTGTACAGTATTGGAGCACCAGAGGTCGAGGTGGGCGAAGGGAGGTGGGCGAGGGCCGGTGGCGATGCAGAAGCAGGGCCAAGTCGTCGAGCCTATGGCTTCGGTCAGAGGGCGCGTCAACTGGTCTCATCCACCGTGACTCTCCATCGTGACAGACACGATTGTACGAATCCATGACCTCTCGAGACGGATACAAGTGTGCAGGCCTGCAGGACGGATAGATTGCAAACATATAGTACTGTACTCTAGGATATTGTCTGCTCGCATTCACTACGCCGCCTCCGGCTGTGTCTCCAGACTCTTTGCAGGCTGATCGTACTTGATCGCAGGAGATATCCAGTACTGGGGATAGCTTCTGCTGAAGATGTTGTTAACGAGACAGGCCCACGCCACCATGATGAGGGAACTGTACGCAGACGAGTCAGCCATTACAACTCCCCTGCCTGGTTACTAACGTACCACGTCAGGACCGCAGGAATGTACAACCACCCCAGCGTGTAGACCTCCACGCTCTCCACCGCCAACAGAGCAGTCGCCCCAGCCGGCGGGTGCGTCAGATGGAGCAACTGACAAACACACAATGCCACGCTCATGATGGTCGCAGCACACGCCCAGCCGACGACCTCGAACGGCTGTTCCAGGTCCAGTCGTCCGGAGAGCGCAAAGAGCTTCGTGAACACCACGCCGATTATGGCGGATAGCGTGTTGGCAAGGACGACACAGCGTGGCTGGGATTGGGGTAACTTGAAGGAAACGAAGAGAAGAACAGCTTCTGCGCCAAAGGCTGCTCGCGTACGTCAGACGTTGCATCGAAGCATTGGAACAGATTAGGCGCACCTGCAATGAGCATTGGCACATGCCCGTCTCCGTACGGCGCAGCTTGCGATATGAGGGCAAGGAAGACGATCGACACCCAGGTTGCGAAGAACGTATGCACCACGAGCTCAACCCGCTCCGCCCACCTCCTGCCTCGCGGGCTCTTGAAGAAGCGCGGCTCGCGCGGCTGGACGTTTGGTCGCCGGAACCCGATAACGTGCGTCAACGGGTAGAAGCGCTCGCCGAACCAGGGCGGGATGTCGCTCATGTACGCGTGGGCAGAGCGACGGAAAGCGTGTGCAGGCTAGCGAGGCCGACGATGTGGCGACGGCCTATAGCGAGCAACGTACCTGAACACTCTCGTGCTGTGATGCATCTGTGGCACTCGACGTGGTGCGTCTGAAGAATATCATTGGCGAGAAGGCGGGTCGAGACATACCAGCCTCCCAGGGGCACGTGACCATTTGTTTGTCAAACCATCCTTCCTAGTGTACCCAATAGAAAATCAAACCATCCCACGCGCACGGGTGTGTTAACGATCCCCTGAAATAATTGGATTCCTAGAAGAATTGTCGTCTGGCTCAGATTGGGATGGATGGTGGCACCTGCCAACGCCGGACCTCAGGCTAACAATGAAGATCCCAGGCTGATGAGTCTTCAAACCATTGGATGTCCTCAATTGATCTTCATAATAGCTCACCCACAAATGAAGGAAAGGATATATTGATTGCAACCGCGTGATGGAGGGTATTGTGTAATAATGCTACTGATGCCCTCGTGATTGCAAGAAGATCTCCGCTTGCCAACTTCGACTACCCTGATGCCGCCTTTGTCTCGTCCAACGAGCTTGTAGACTCAGACTCGGTGTTCTGTATTTCTGAAAAGATCCAGTACTGGGGATAGCTCCTGCTGAAGATGTTGTTGATGAGGCAAGCCCAGACGACCATGATGAGCGAGCTGTACCCAGACGCGTCAGAACCACCATAGAACTTGCACGCCTAGCTAGCTCGCCTCGTTAGCACCGCAGGGACAGCCCACCACCCCAGGGCATAGACCTCCGGGCTCGATGCCGCCAATATAGCTACCGCCCCGCCGGGCGGATGCGTCAAGTTGAGCAGCTGGCATGCAGCAAGCGCGACGCTCAAGGCTGTCGCGGGGCATGCCCAGCCTCCGCCCTCCAGCGGCTCCTGAAGGTTCAGCCGGCCTGAGAGTGCGAAGAGCTTGGCGATCCCCACGCCGATGATGGCGCAGAGTGTGTTGGCGAGGATAACACAGCGCGGTTGGGACGCGGGCACCTTCCACATGGCAAAGATGAGGACGGCTACGGCGCCGAAGGCTGCTCGGTTCGTCAACATGTGCATCTCAGCATAGGGACGGCCTAGGCGCACCTGCGATGACCACGGGAACCTGTCTCTCCCGAAACGGTGCACCGCGCGACATGAGCGCAAGAAAGACGATCGACACCCATGTCGCGATGAACGTATGCGCCACCAGCTCAACCTGCCCCGCCCACTTGCTCGCCCGCACCGTCTTGAAAAAAAGCGGCTCGCGTGGCTCGACATTCCGTCTGCGGTACCCGATGAAGTGCGTCAACGGGTAGAAGCGCTCGCCGAACCAGGGTGGGATATCGCTCATGTGCGGGTGGGTAGTACGTGTGCAGGACGGTGAGGCGGGGCTAGAGACGCACCATATAATGAGTAGAGCGTCTGATCAGCCTCTCGCCGAGATTCTTCGTTGTTGCGCTTGCGCTGGCGTGAGGAGAATATCCACAGCTACTTTCAATTAGAAGCGCATCGGGCCATGGCTTCCGCGGGCCGAGCTGCCAGTGCCACACGTGACCAGGCGCTCCGGTAAACCATCGCTGTATCGTCGAAGGGAAACCGTAAGTGCGGCACGGCTACTCACATTTCTTTTCCAAATCAGTCCTGAAACCAAAGAATCACTTTGCGTAACTTGAAAGCGGTCGTTGCCCCTAGCGTTGTGATGATGCATGTGCGGCAATGGCCGACAATGAGGACCCTTGCGTAGTTGGGTCGCCTCGTGTGACATTCCGAAGACCAGGCTACATTACAACCCTCTCACCCAACCTTGCCCGCACTAACAGCTCCTACCGCCCAAGATGTCCCCGTCCATCCAGGTCTTCATGACCACAATAGCGATGCAGCCCGTGCTGCGCCAACGGCAGGAATACATCCTCCGCATCCTCCACACAAAGAAGATACAGTTCACGAGCTACGACGTCGCTAGCGACGAGAGCGCAAAGCGGCTCTGGAGGAGGAAGGCACCGCAGGGGAAGCAGGAGCTCCCGGGTATACTCGTGGGTGGTGTCTGTCCAGGAGTCTGTACCCATCTACTCGTCTTTGTTATCCACTGACCGCCATTCCAGACATTCCAGGACTTTGAGGAAGCGGTTGAGTTTGCCGAGCTGGACCAGTTCCTCCGGCTCAAGGAAGCATGGGACGACGAACTGGACTTTGCCCCCACCCTCCCACAGCAAGCCGTCGGTTTCCCCGGTGCCTACCTCCCCTCTCAAACCCAGCCCCTATCGTCGAGCACCTCCAAATCCCCGGCAGGCAAGTCCAAGCCCAAGAAGACCGACGAGCTGGAGAAGGAGCTCGACAGCATGGATGTGACCGATGAGCAGATCTCGGAGCTGCTCGAGAGTCTGGGGCTGGAGAATGAGGGCGCGAGCGAGCGGCCGGGAGGTTTAGCGAGAACGGACACGCCGGAGAAGGGGCAGCGGAAGGGCTTGGGGGCGCTGGGAGGTGAGGCGGCACGTGCTGCGAAGGACAAGTCCGACGCAAGGAAGCCATCGAGCATGCTGTCCCCAGCGGCAGGGGCCACGAAACCGCTCTCGTTCCGCAAACCGTCCGGCACTCCTCCTATGCCGTCGGCCCCAGCTGAGGAGGCAAAGAAGCCCGAACCGACGCCGTCCTTGGATGTGGACCCGGTCGCGGCGCCGGTGTCGGGCGAAGGGGAGGTTACGACCGCGAAGTCGGCGGAAGATGAGCTCGTGCCGTCCGGGTTCGAAGAGACGGAGCTAAAGACTGCGTAGTTTCCCGATGTTTCAATCCTAGGCATTGCCCCATGCTAGAACGCGCTCAATACCGTTGTACAACAGATGTATCCCATAACCATACAAACCCAAAAGCGAACTACCATATCTAGTCTATGCTCGATGAACCCCGCTCCGCCGTCAGAATCTCCACGAGCCGAGACCTCCACTCCGCCAGCACTTCTTCATCGCCCGCATCCCGGAGTGCTTGGACCAACCTAGTGCAGAACTGTGCTTTCCCCGAGGCGTAATCTTCCTGATGCAACAACTCCAGCGCCCGCTCAAAGTACCCCACCGCCTTGTCCGGTTCCCAGGCCTTCAACAGCCCCTTCAACTCCGCCCGGCGGCGATCGCTCTCCACCAACCTCCCGCCGCGCAACTCGCACGCGTCGCAGTGGCAGCTGAAGCGCCAGTGTTTCCAGAGAAACGCCTGGCGCTCACGGCACGGGCGGAACGCATCGATGTACGTGATCGTGACCTCCTCGCCGATCTCGATCGTGCGCACAGCACGGAATTCGAATCGTACACCGGTGAAGTATCGCGTCGTGTTCGGTGAGCAGGAGTGGTTGATTCTGCTCCCGATCTGGAAGATACCGAGCACCTCTTGTTCTGAGAAGGACGAGATGTCGAAGCAATTCGTATCGCAGATGTCGATAATCCGGCGTAGCTGTGCCTCGGGTGCGCTGTCTGGCGAAAGTGACGGCATACTCGAGTTGGCGAGCGAGAGCAGCGCTGCTTTTGCCGGTGCCGGAAGCTCGCGATAGAACTGCGCGAGCCCGACGGGCTTGATGTCGCAGTTGTACAGGAAGAGAGGGGCCTCGGAGAAGATGAGCTGACCTCGAGCCAACCTGCGCTTTGCAATCATTCCCTTGCCCTTGCCAGCCAGGTCGATAATGCGGTACTCTGGGTCTCGCGGAACGTCTCGCGGAAAGAGATCGTCCTTCTTCGTTGCGCCGTAGTCGCTCTTTGCTTGCTCGATCACGGCGTCTCCGATCTGATGAAACCAGGTCGGGTACCAAGATTTCCAGGACATCGTAGCTCGGACAAGCCAACGTCGGGCTGCATTATCAATCACTGCAAGCCAGGGATAAATACCAGTCACATGAAGGGATGCGGCATTGCGTTCGCTGACAGCGAGGCGTCCATGAGGCGGGTAAGGGAGATAGCGCGCCTTTTCCCCGTTATGGGCAGGGATCGCAGCGAACCAACTTGAGATTCGGGGATTTGCAAATCGCAAGACTTATAAACGTGATGCGTGAATAGCGGCGAGAAAAGAAAGGGACCCTTACTCCGAGAGGCGGACGGAACCGCCGAATGCCGATCAACACCGCCGATCGCCATAACAACCCGCGAACATGAATGGTGTTCAACATGAGTACATAATCTTCACATCACCAGGATGGATAGAATACAAACGAGATACATACAAGATCGTAAGGCGCAAGGACACATCAACGCACGAGATTCGTCATCGATGGCGAGCGCAGCCGTCGGAACAAAGCGGCCAGCGTCTTACCACCGTGCGGTCCCCATTCACCAGCGGCAACCTCCTCGCAGCACGATTCAAAGTCCTCCTGTTGTGACACAAGATCCCAGTGCTCTACAATGTAATCCTTTACAAATGTCAGAAAGAGTTGATACACTGGGCCGAGAGAGTACACTCACCTCTATCAGATTGTGTAGATCATCCCAGAAGTGCGAAGCCAGCAGAAGCGGGAAGGCGGATTGCGGGCTGATCGTGCTCATCATGTGGTCAAGAGCCAAATTGGCCAATCCAGGCAGCAGATATCGATGCGCGATCTTGTAGATGGATAATGCCGATGCAGGTAGAGGCTGAACTGTTGGGTGCGAGTGAGGATCTGTGGCCAGATTGTGCGTCGGGAAGCGAGCTTGATACGGTGATTTCGATGGGCGTGGTTGAACCCTACGCTTGCCCAGGCTGGAATTTGGCGTCCCGGAGCTGGTTGGTATAGGGATAGAGGATGGCTTGCGGCTGTGGGATGTAGGGATGCCGGACGGCCGTACACCCCCTCCGGAATGCAAGCGAGAGAAGAAGTCACTCCCAGAGGGGGCAGGCATGGGCGTGCCCGGCGCTGGCGTGCTCGTATCCGGTACAGGCGTGCCTCGCTCCGGAATGGGGTTGACAGCGGCGCGGGCCAGTGTCGGAGAAGGTAAGCTGTCTACGCTGGCAACGCTGCGTGATGCGCGGAGTTCGCTTTCGGTCTCGTCCCGGCTACCCACGCTAGATGAAGACGGATCGAGTCGAATGAGCGTCCGCCACGCCCATTCTGCAGCACCGCCTGCTAAACGCTTCGCTGACAAGCTTCCCACCGCTGTGTCGAATACGACGCGTGGGTCGTCTTCTTCTTTAAAATGGATCCAGTTGGTGTAGACCCACTTCAGGAGCCAATAAACCGATATGAAGTCCGCGTCCTCCACGACGATGGTGTAGATCTTTCGCTCTTTGGACAGACTGTAGGAGGCTTCGGAGAATGCCGAGTTCAGCATCGTCTCGAAGTAGTTTGAACGACTCTTGAGAATGTCGCTATGGGCATAGATGACGCGCTTCCGGGCGGTTTGAGGACGGCCACCGCTCAGACGTGAAGAGACCGAACGCGGAGACTGTGGCGCGCTCTGCACAGCAGAGCCGGACCTCTCCAATACGATAAAGGCGACATCGCCGGTATGAGCGTTATCCAGAGAAGCTTCGAAGCCATCAAGAAGATTGCGGGGGATGTAGTGTGCCGACGGAAGCTGAGGGACGAACGGACCAACTGGACTGTGAATCTGCATGCAGATTATGAAAGAGTCAGAAAGGGCGATGTTCTGATTCTCCAGCAGAGTCGAGAGTGGTGGAAGTGGGCATTCTGGAGAGTGTCTAAGGTCCTCAGTTCGAGCGACGTAGCAGACCACTCACCCCAGAATTCGCTCTCCTTCCGGAAACACCAGTTCTGTTCCCAGTTCTCCCAGACCCATTCCGCCGGTGACCCACGTTCACTGCCTCTCTCGTCGACACACTTGATGGCGACAAGCAGGGATGCTGACATTTCCGAGTCCATGTTGGAGTGGTCCATCAGACTAGTGATATAGAGGGAAAGCGTTTGGGGGCTGAGACGACCCGCTCCAGAAGGTGCTCGTGCAGGACCCTCTACGGGCGTTGTTGGCATTCTTGGTTCAGGAGGTGTGCGGGCTGCAAACTGTTGAGAAATGGCCCTGGTGTGTATTGTTCTTGTCACGCACCAATTTCCAAGATAAACTTCCCATCTCCAATAGAAGGATGCTCTCGCAGGATGTCAAAGGGCTCATCCTCGTGAGCGCGTTCGACAGAACCGTCTTGCGCGTCCGAGTTCTCGATCGTTTCACAGAGGGCTCTGACCTCGCTAACAGTCCACTCAAACGCCTAGTGCGCATTAGCTTCGCCTGAATTTGTGCGAGAGAGAAAGGAACGCACCGTGAAGTTCCACTGTCTTGTTGTTTGGTTGGGAGGAGACCCCTGCATCGACAGCGCGGATGTTGACAAAAAGCCAGTGTGGTCCGGTGAGCTGGACAGGGTGTTTAAAGCGCCGCTGCTGGATGAGAGGGAGGGCATGTGTCGCTGGGAGTATGCCGACCACGGCCATGATGGTCTGTGAGGATGCATTGGGACGAGTGTGGTAGCGACGCGGTCGAAGGCGTACCTTGAGAACGGCGTTGGACGCGACGACGACGCGTCAGGGGACAACATGGGGCGCCAGCTTGGCGTCCCACTGTTTGACAGGTAAGACATGTTGGGTAGCTGCACAAGGATCAGCCTGCTTGCGGTCAACGTCTCCAACAAGACCGGCACGCCACTATCGAGTGCATAAGTCAGATCGATGCAGATAGCGTGCAGTGCGCTGGCCAGGGGTTCGTGCTGCTGTGCCACATAACAATAGAGTCATTTCATTTGACGGCTAGTACTCTCTTCGTTCTATTTCATTCCTATGGCTACCGCATCACGTATCCTGCCATAGAGGCCATGAGAGCATAATAGAACATCTTACCCGATGGTACTAGATGGGAATGAGCAATTGGGGGATCAGCAAGAGGGAAAACGTGGTTCGTGCGAGGAACTAATTGCGGCGTGCGATGGGATGCAAACTAGGTCGGCCTATAGCCAACGCATGAAAAGTACAAGAGATGGCCCGAAAAGAAATCGTGATGTGATGGAATGAGTGCTCGTAACAAGGAACGGAAGGCGGATCAGCCGCACAACAGAGGGGCCCTTGCCCCTAGTTGCCGCCAAAGCTGAAGCCTCCCTGCGGCGCCTGCATTTCCGGTTGGAACTGTACACAAGTTATCAGTAATCGAAGTGAATGACACAATAAGCATTAAACTTACAGCATAGCCGCCACTCTCGTCCATGCTGGCCCCAATCGCCGCATCCTCGTCCTCCTCATCGGGGAAGTAGCGATCCATGATGAAGAAGGCCTTCTTGTAGATCTCGAGGTTTTCGTGGTGTTGAAGATTGTGAATGGTGAGCATCCCACCGGCCTCCTCGACGTATTGAGCGTAGATGTTAACAGCCCCGGGGCCTGCCGCCTCCTTGTCCATCTCGCCAACCTTGAGGATGTTGTCGAGACCATCGAGAGCGACCTGAATGATCTTGTTGTCCATCATGTTCAGCAGATCACAGAGGGGCTTGATGCACCCTTGAGAGACGAGGTAGCGAATCTGAGAAGGCTCCTGCAGACCTCCGGACGTCGCGTTCGAAATGGCCCAGCAAGCCTCCTTCTTGGTCTTGAAGTCCGCGTTCTGAAGAATATTAATGAGGGGCGGAATGATGTTGGCATCAATGACAGCCTGGATCTGGTGGGGGCTGCCAGCAGTGATGTTGGAGATGGTCCAGCACGACTCCTTGCGGATGCCATCCTTGGGAGAGGACAGGAGAGAAAGAAGGGCAGGGAGAGCTCCAGACGCGATGACAACCTGAGTCTGCAGATCATCACCGGTGACGATATTGCCAATAGAACGAAGAGCGGGTGTCTGCACCGACGTGGAGCCGTGCAACAGGAGATCCACGAGACGACGGCAGACGCCGGACTCGATAACAGCCTGGATCTTGTCGTTCGATCCGTCAGACAGGTAGGAGATCGCCCAGCATGCATCGATAAGAACCTCCTCATCGAGGGAGTAGATCAGCTTTGTAAGGACGGACAGAGCAGGCGAGATCTATAGGAGGCGGGTTAGTGACATGTCTAGCCTTCTACTGGACGATGCACTTACCAGGTCCCAATCGGGCTGGGGGTTCTTACCGCGACAGAAGTTGCTCAGCGTCCAGGTCGCATTCCGAAGCATACTGAGCTTGTTATGCTCCGTGAGGAGCGTAAGCAGGGGCTTAAGCGCACCCTGCTGAAGTACATAGTCGCGGCATCGCGGACTGTCACCAGCGATGTTGCCAAGTGCCCAGACCGCCTGTTCGCGCACGTCCGGAGAGCTCGACTGCAGTAACTGAATGAACATGGGCACCGCACCGGACTGGATGACGACTTGAGTGTGCTCAGCCGTTCCAGACGCGATGTTCGTAAGCGCCCAAGCAGCCTCAAACTGCACATGAAAGTTGTTGAGTGGGAATAGATTTATCTCACGGGCGATTGCGACTCACCTGGATCATGTGGTGTGCCGTCTGGAGGAACTCCACGAACCGAGGGACCACTCCGCACTCAATCACACGATCGATAGGCGGGTTCTTCTCCTTCGAAAGTAGTTTACGGAACTTCGTCGTAGCGTCGAGTTGCCTATCGGGATCATCGGAGAACACATCTGCAATCATCTGCCTTGCAAGCTAGAGATGGCGGGTTAGCGGCCACTCCCGTCCTACGTATATGCGCAAGCGACTCACATCAGGCTCCCAGTCACCCTCTGGCATCTCATCGTCCGACTCCATTCCTGAAGTGAACGCAAGATTCCGCCTCTTTGCGATGTTCTCCTCACGTTTGGCTTTGCGAATCTCCACCTGATGGTCCTCACGCCTGCGACGGAGATCATCGGCCTTGAAGTTGCCAAATTGGCCCTTCGCCTTGAAGTCTGGAGGTGGTGTTCAGCCAGATACGCAGGAGACATCAAAGGAGCAACTTACTTTGACGTCTGTGCTCTAGATTACGATCCATGTTGTGATGGAAAACTCAGAAAGGAGAGATTAGGAGAGCAGAACAACAGCGATAGGCGTGGTGAACACGAGAGATGCGGGCTTAAAAGCGTCGACGCGTCAAGCCAGCCGGGAGGTGAGCCACCCTTGACGGAGGCTTTCACACGATACTGCATTCCTCGTGCTCATTAAAGCGTTCGAGTCAATTGATTTGGAACTCCAAACACAGTATTTAAACTCGACAACCACAATCTGCGAACTTTCTGCAGCTATCAGAACGATCTGAATCCACCGTTACGCCTTGGACATCTCAAAGCACTTGTGCGAGGGGAGGAGGCGCGTCAAGAGTCTGGGTCTCATGTCCGCACTTTCTTTAGGGCAGGCAGACCCCGCCCCAGACCCAGTAAAGTTGGATAGCCGGAATTTGGGACGCAGCAACGGGTCATCAGTGCTTGTAAAGCATTAAAGCACGTATTAACGATACATTAATGTCTACCAGGTGCCTAGCACGACAGGCTTGCTTGCGTGCTGATTTAACATGATTCGTAAACGTACCATGACGTTGTCCAGGTATATGGACAATGGGTTGAAGCCTGGTATGCTGCCTGCATGAGGTTTGGGTCCTCGCAAGACAATGAAGTATACATCGTCAAATGGACCGCCATCTGCGCTAGGTCTGCGGTCGATCCGTGATATGGAACAGCCGCTCCCATCTCGGAACACGGTGAGGATGTCCACCAGCGAGAGTATCGCAGCTTGAGGGAAACTGAAGCGCACCACCGCCTGGGGATAGCTTTGTTCTGCTGGAGGACCCCGTAATGAAACCTCATCGCTCGTCGATAGTAACACGAAGCGCGTGAAATTGTCTGGCAGAGGGGTCAAATTTCTGCGTGAGCTGCGTGCAAATCTTACCTTGAACGGCCTGAATCCCTGTTCCGACTACCTCTAAGCCTGGATATAGAGCCACAGTCATGCTGGATGCGATTGCAGCACACCATGCGTCATCTCCCTCGCCGGCAGACACACGTTCAGCCGCAAGAGCCGTTGAAGGAACTTTCATTCGTGTCGCGTGCGACAGATGTTTTGATAGATAGCCGGCGCATTGGCCAAGAGCCTGCCGAGCAGCATTAGCACCTCGTGTTCGCACCCAGCCAGCCTTGGACGCACCTGCTCATGGCTCAGCACCGTCTTGACCTCCGCCAGCTTCACCCCCTTTCGCACAAGAAGACAATGCTGCACGCCTATTGTCTTTTCTCCACAGATGCGTATGCTGTTCCCGACAGATTCATGTCGCAGCAAGTCGATCGCGTCGATCACGATACCATGTATTGAGTTCTCCCATGGTAAGAGGGCAAACTGTGCACCAGAGCTCAAAGCTTCAAAAGTGTCTGTATCACACACGAATAGCAGGAAACTGGTCAACACAGGTCATCGGAATGTGCGATTGACATGCTGCACACCTGTGATCGTGTGCTTGGGCGCGTAGCGGGCCGCGTCGCTGAACAGTTCATGCGCTGCCTGGTGCGAGTACGTCCCTTCTGGTCCCAAGAAGGCCACGCATGGTAGCCCTGTCATGGAGAAGCGGGGATGAAGAGAGCCTTGGTCGGTCAGCAACGCAAGAGCGAAGTTTTAGTAGAGCGTCCTGCGCGTCGTCGCCCTGAGACCTGCAGACGTCATTGCCGGGTCGGGTCGTCCTCGGGGACGACGGCCGTTGTACACGCATAACCTCCACACCGGCACACACCTATTTTTATGACAAGAACAGCAAATGATTATTCCACAGTGCACCGAATTCATCCAGAGAAGTTAAAATGACTATGGTAGTACAATCTAGTTCTTGGTCGTGAAGGCACGCTCTTCAGCGAACAAGGACCCGAGCTGCTTGACGGTCCAAGTCTTGATCTCGGCGGACGCCTCCGGTACCGGCTTGCGGCAAACACCGCCATAACCAACATAGTGATTCATTCCGGCCTATTCCACATAGTTATTACAAGTCCTCGAACCGACTGCCAGCATCAACGCACCTTGACACCTGGAAGGGAGTTCTTGCCGAACGCCCACTCCCCGGTCGCAATCAGACCCTGCAGACGCTGTGCCTCCTCGTAGTCGCCCGCGAGCCACGCGTTGTACGCGCGAACGCAAGTGACGGGCGTGAGGTTGGCCATGCCAGTGATGCAGCCAATAGCACCAACGGCGAGTGAGGCGATAAGGTACTCGGACGCACCGCCGAGAACAGCGAACGACGTGGAGTCGGGGCTGCTAGCGGCAATGCGTGCCATCTTGCCGACATTGTGGTCCGTCTGCTTGATGCCGCGGATATTCCGGTGCTTGGAGATTTCGAGAACATCCTCCGAGTCTAGCTCCAGGCCGGAGCTAACGCCAGGATATGAGTAGATGATGACAGGAACAGGGGAGGCATCGGCAAGCTGGACGGGAATGAGATATAGCTAGACTGGACTGAAGGCCTGTACTCACATCGGTATAGAACCCCTTAATCGCAGCCTGTGTCATGGCACCCGCATAATATGAGGGAGGCAATGCCAGGATGAAGTCCGCACCAGCTTCTGCGAAAGCCTCGGCGGTCGCAAGCGCCTCCCGCGTGCTCTGCGTCGCCAGACCGGCAATGATAGGCATCTCCTCCAGACTCAGCTCATCCAAAACCTTGCGGGTCAAGGAGATCAATTGCTTCTTCTCCTCTAGGCTCAGCGTTACCGCTTCGCCCGTCGATCCAAGCACGACGATGCTCTCAACACCGGCAGCCGCCACTATGAGCTCAGTCAGCTGTCAGACACGGAGGTCATGCGATAGACTCACTTCGGCGCACGTGGTTCTCATATGCAGGGATGTCGATGTCCTGTGCAGTTGTATTCTCGAAGAACGTGAGGATGGGTACGTGAATGCCCGCCTTGAGCTTGCGAGTTTTGGTGACAGCGACTGGGGACATGTTGACTTGTTGGGAGAATTCTTCGAGACGGCTACGCTGGCCCGTTTGCCAACGGCACGAAGATGCGTATATATCTCGGTCCGGAAGTCATCCCGGTGATATTTTGCTGGCGCATTCGGTGAGCGGTCTTTGTTAGGTGCTGTGGGGCTTCGGCCGGAGGACATGTCAGGCAATGTTGCCCCGGCGGGGGAGATTATGCGGGCAAAGGAGCAGATTCGGACCGCACAGAGGCCGAAGACCGAAGGGTCCAGTCGGCAGCGGGGTGGCGGGGCGCTCCTGGCTCCGCTCCCCCGTGACGGCTTCCACCCACTTCACTGGCAGCTGCTTTCGGTCGCCACTCTCCGGTCGCCATACTGATCACCGACTACCCGACTGGCTTCAGCAACGTAATGGCTGAGGACGGAGCTAACGGGGACGAACACCGGGGCGACAAGAGGCCGAAGACGACTCGGTCGCTGGCCAGGACGTCGGTCGCGTGTGCCCGGTGCAGGCAACAAAAGGTGCGCAATGCTGGCATTCAAGGACGATCGAGAACAATCGAGGCTTATCATTGTTCTTCTCCACATAGTTACGATGCTCTGGCGGTCAACCTTGCCAAAGATGTGAAAAATTGGGCTTTGCCCGAGAATGCCATTTACCACCACCGCGCGCTGCGCCGAGCGTCCGCTCAACAACGGCACGTATAGGTCAGCTGGAAAATGAGTTGGTGAACCTTCGGCGAGCGATGAGTCAACAACAGGAAACTGTACCATATCCTGGTCAACCCCCCCTCCAGCCAGGCGCTGTCCCACAATCCTCTGATGTATTTGCCACGCCCATAAGCCCGTCCTCCCATCATCAGCTGCCTGGCATGGCAGTGACAACACCATCCGACGCTTCTTGGCCCTCATCGTCATCACCCGAATCGCTCCATCGTCTTCAGCAGTCTCAAGGCATGCCCCTGTCGGCAGCAGTACACCCTGGTCGACAAGTCGAATATTCCTCTGCAGGGGTACTTGGCAATACGAATCTGCATATAAACCACGCTGGTCCAAGTAACTCTGCTGTCACACTTCCGACCAGTTGGATCCGTGGAGGATCGCCATCTGCGGTTGTTATGACCCACAGCACCAAGCGCCCACTGGAGCAACCTCCTGAGGAGCGCGTACAAGCCCCCTTTGGGGATGTCGTTTTCAACAAACAAGTATTCGAAAATCGGGAGCTGAGTCGGCTACCGAGCCCTGCCCCTCCGGTAGGCAGACGTCTCCCATCGAACGACGTCCTGGAGGCTGGTCTTGTCTCGGTGGAGATGGCGACTTATTATTACGGCCTGTGGGTACCATTGCATCCCACTTCGATCACGCGGCTGATTCATCTTCCACGCAGCTTCCTCGACCATTGTTTACCTTTTCTCCCAGTGTTTGCAGACGAATCCCCACCCACTTTGGACGGTATTCGCGCCCGCTCATCGTTTCTTTCGACCGTGTGCATCAGCCTTGGTGCCCGTATTGCGTCCGATCAAGGCGACGAGCATACTCTGTACGATGCACTAGCAGATCATTCTGAACTCTCTCTGGGCTCCACAATGACAAGAAAAGCTCTCATACTGGAGGATGTACAAGCAACTTTGTTGATGACTGGTTGGGGATTGCGGGCCAATGGGGCAGGGCCGGATGCCTGGATCCTCTCTGGTCATGCATTGCGCATGGCGAAGAGACTTGGTCTTGACAGCACAAGGGGTGGCGTGTCGCAGCACAGCGAGAGGGAGAGGGAACGTGTCTGGCAGCTGGCCTGCGTGTTCGATTGCTAGTGCGTTGCACCTTGAGCGAGCTCGAGATGATTGCTGACTTCAGCAGCCATACCTTGGGCTTTGGCCGACCCGGCTCATTCTGTCAACGCCCCATCACCGGCCTGTCCATGAGCCCCAGCTCCAACTCGGTCTCCTCGTCCGACATTTTTATCGCTTGCCAATCCGAGTTGGCAACTATATGTCTTCAGCTTGTACAATGGGCAGATAATTGGAGAGCAACTGGCGTACAACCTATACCAGGCAGTAAGTATTGTCCAAGTACTCATAAGTGATCAGTTTTCTCAACATCATTGTTAGATCGGTTGTGGTCACAACTTGCACCAAGACTGGATGACTGGAGCGCCAAATGGGTTTGGCCGAGCTCAAGATTTGTCTGTGCATCGACTCACATATCGCGCCTTTATGGCGAACATGTGCGACTCTGCCTGGCCCTTTTCGTCCTCAAAACTATCGCTCGAGATGGCAGCGGCCCCGAGGGACCCAAGCTGTCCACGGTTGTGTCAGCTGCTGTCAAAGCTGCCACTGTAATTGTTCAGATCGCTATCGACTCCGGAAACACTGATGAAGCCATCTCCTTTGCGCCCGATTACAACATTCTCACCCTGGCGCAAGCTGGTCTTGCCCTCATCTCCCTTGCGCGACCTGGTCCCGACGTTTGGGATGGCTTCAGTGCCGGTCTGAACCCTATTGAAGCCGCAGAGGTTGCAGACGCAAGACCGGATGAAAACGCAGCCATTTATCTACTGAAGTCTCTGACTGGAGCGTTGTCACGCAGAGATCGCAGTAGAACGGGGTTGGCTACTTTCCTCAGTAGGAAATTACAGGCTGCTGCTACTCATGCTGGCCTGTATCTTGATGGTACCCGAACGAAGGAACCTCCTCCCACACGCACTCCCATGGCTGGTCCATTCCACAACGGTGGATCTTTCGACGTTGCGTACGTGATGATGTACTTCCTTTGCATTGGTATCTGTGTCTGACCCTATTATGCAGATCCCAGAACATATCTCAACCAACAGAACTTGACGATACTGCACTCGCTGCGCAAATCGAAGCCTCTACTTGGAACAATGCGCTCGATCCATTCTTCTTCTTCGATCCTAACCTCGCAAACTTATGGTACGAGCAGCAGTGACGCTAAGGACATTGTCATTCTCACAATTTTGAGCTGATATCTGTAATCCGCATCGCATTGTAAATTATTGCATCCAATAACATCGGCATAGTTGATCCGCCGCGCCCTGCGACCCAAACCGTATTCAGGTCTGCACATCAGATGGCCTGGAGTTCGAACCGGAATCCCATTCTACCTGACGGTTCCTCTTTGCCCAGCTTCTTCACCCTGGGGATTTCCAATACTCCCATCTCCATCAAGTTGTACTCCTTCGACCACCAATCGTAATCAGTTCGCCATGCGTTAGGACCATACCAATTTGTGAGGCCGTTAGGCAGGTGGATAGGGCCAAATGCGTTTGCCCTATTCCCATAGCTGGTAATGGAAAGCTCGTGTTCCCCGGCATCCAGACCTTCGAAGGTGATGACGTGGGGTTCGTACGCAATGTGACCAGCGGTATTGCCATCGAGTGTGACGGCAAGAACAGGGGATGCAAATCGTGTGGCTTGAATTGCTGTGGCTCCCCCGCCTTGACTGTTAAAGGTACACTCGTAGGTGAGATTGCCGGCATAGAATGGCAGACCTTGATGCGTGTAGTCGCCAAAAGTCAATTTGGACAATTGCAACGGGACGACCAATGCTCTCGCCCCACGCACTTCAACTCCAAATTCGCCAAGGACATACACACGCTCGATGTTGGTCACGATACTAAATGGGTAGGTGACCTCGAGGGTGTGGCTGCCCTTTCGAATCTCGGGGAGTTCGATGGTCTGGATATCCTCGTCCACCCACCATCCCTCAACAGAGGATGGTACATCTTGATCGTCAAACTTGATCTTCACAGCCTCGGCGTCTTCGAGAGCCAGCCTCACGATACCAGGAACATCGCAGTCCGATTCAAATGAGAATTTGATGGACACGATGGCTTGAGTTTGCCGCTCTTCATTCTTGATCATCCATGGCTGTCGTCCGCCAGCCGATTTGAATGGTAGCCCCAGCTTTGATCGTACAAGGTTATCGATTCGAAGGATCTCCTCAGTTGGATTCCATGGTTCGTCATTGATTCTCCACTGCGCATAATCTAGCAGAAGCACGTTAGGCTCTGACAAAGTAACGCTTTGCAGCCTGACCTAAACGCGGTCAGGTTAGGGAGAGCAGGACACGTTTGAAATTGAACGCACTTCATCCACGTCGGTAAACATTCTTTTCGCCGGACGTTGATCCCTTTCAGGCGAGCCATAAACTTCTTCCTTGGTGAGTTTCAAGAGCACACTGGCACAGCCATCGAACCAGTAGTTGAAGGTAGTCCATCCATCCCCGTGTTCTGATATCATTGGCCATGTTTTACCCGTCTGGGTTTCAAGAACCTGTCACCTGCCGTCAGGGAGGAAATAGGCATCAAGGAAGATACTCACCTGCAAATGCCAAGAGCCCTTGATCGCTACGGTAGTGGGGCACGCCTCCTTTCGGTCCGTGTTACAGATGAAGAGATAACGATCTGGCCCATCGGCTCTCATCTGATAGAGAAGGGTGTTCGTCCGATCACCCCTTCGTCGGTATATGGTATCCTCACTTGTGTGAATATTGAGATCACGGAATTGATGGAGGGCCTTCAGTAGATGATATCTTGACAATTGAATGGTCGTCGCACCAGGTATAAGGTCAGAGAAGCCGTCAACCTTGAGCGGTACTAGTTTTCCATCCACGTATCTAGGAGTCCCACCGGCAATGATGACTTTGCCTCCCATATTCTGGAACCGGCAGAGTCGTTTGAGCGTTGTCGATCGTATCGTGAGGAGGTCTGGAACAATGACCACGTTGTAGCGACACTGGCCCACGGGGAGGTATTCGGCGCAAATCTCGTCTTCTTGGGTCTGCTCTGGGAAGAGGCTCTCGCTGATGAAGTCGAAGTCGATGTGTCCAAGCAGAAGCCAATTCGTCAAGTCTATGAACACAGCGTCGCGGGCCGCAAGTTCCTCCCC
Organism: Calocera viscosa TUFC12733; assembly: GCA_001630345.1. Lineage (NCBI taxonomy): Eukaryota > Fungi > Basidiomycota > Dacrymycetes > Dacrymycetales > Dacrymycetaceae > Calocera > Calocera viscosa. The sequence goes on along the minus strand of KV417285.1, from coordinate 456,288 downwards.
ACACTGATCGTAGGGTCCGTAACGGAGCCAGTAGCTCTCGATGGGGTGAATGACCGCCACGCGGCACACCGGTGTCCCTCGTGTAAGGGCTGTATTCAAACGAGAAAAGTGATCTTCCACCAGCTTGTACTCTTCGTGCCATGGTGATTGATAGCCGATGGCAGCAGGATAGTCCCTCTTCGATTCTCCGGCCATGCTCTGCCATGCCAAGTGATGGACGCGGAGGGTGACGCCGAGCGCTGCTTGCCAGTCACCCTGACCTTTGTGTCCCTCGAAGGTGAAGTCCCAGTTGGTAACACCGTAGATCTCGCTGACCATGCCGCGTAAGCCGTTCTGCCGAACCACACTTTGAGCCTGTTTGGCGGTCGTGAACTCGCGTCCGTCGCAGAGCTGGTCCATCCCGGGAATATCCATGTTCCGATAACATCGCATAGCTTCTCCGAGACTCTGCGTCTGCAAGTTCAGGGTAGCCTCCTGTGAAAAGTGTCAATGGGAAGATACCCGAGCCTTACACAAACAACAGACCCGCAACATATGTCCAGCCATGAGAATCCCATGAGATCGGCACCACTTAGAGATGGTATCCAAGAACGAGTCCACGAATCGCTCTGAGATGAGGTTGTGGTAGTCATAGCGAGCTCTGCTGGGAAGATCGTCCGGCAGATCCCAGATCAATTCTGGAAAACGATCCAGAACATCATATCCTGTCTCTGACCGGAAGAAGACATCGAAGCCGCGCGTCCAAGGCCCGAACACGTCCGTCTTATCCAGTGCACGTTTGAGACCCAACTTGGCTTGGAACTGGGGTTCATCCGTGAAAATTGAGGGCACGGTCGCTCCGAAGTCTTCGCCGACCTCATGCTTAAACGCTTCGTGAGTCGTCTTGATAAAATGTTGAATGGCTTCTTTGTTGAGGACATCTACGTAGGTATTGTTGTTGTAGAACTCGGACGGCGGGTTGGGCTCCATGTACAGGTGCCACGTATTTGCGCCGATCTCGTTCCTCCCAAGCCTTCTGTAAGAGCCAAGTTTCCCATCTTTGGTCAAGGAAATATCGAAGCTTGCAAGAAATTGGCCAAGCTCGGTGCGAACAGGAGATGTGCTCGTCTTCCGACCAGCCCTAGGCACTCTTGTCAACAATACCACTCAGACAAGGATGCATGACTTGTACCCGATAGCACCCTCAGGTGCCTCTCCGTATTTCCACGGAGTCAGGAGATAGTGCAGACTCCGGTACTCGGGGTGATCCTTCAGAACGAGACCGCCAGCCCATCCGCTTGGCCATCGATCTTCATCATACAGACAGGCAAGCATGTCTTTCTCTTTTACTGCCTCGACACTTGCTTTCAAACAGTCCATGAATTCGGGACCAAGGTATTCCGAGTCCAGGCCAATGCGGCTGTGGATGTGCACGCCACCCATCCCCATTTGCTGGAAAACATCGAGTTGCCGCAGAAGCCTCTGCTTCTCCAGTTTGTTGTTCCATGACCAGAAGGGAGATCCTCGGTATTCCGCCGTCGGCTGCCGGAAGAGGTGAATGTCAAAAGGCTGAGAAGATTTCGGGTAGGTCAGAGGATTTGGTGCCTTCGCCTCGGATTTGCCTGGAATGTCTCCCATGATCGTAAAGCTGAGGAAAGGTGCAAGGCGTTGAGATCACGGAAAGTCAGCCTTGACAAGGGATGCGCTATCCGGAACCTAATACCACATACGCTCTCGTGTCGGTGTAGCAATCTTCCCGAAGCGACCCGGCCGGCCTTCGGTCCAGCTGATCGAGAAGACGTGTTTCAGGTACCGGCCCAGGATACGGGCACGGTCGCAATGGAAGAACGAAAGCGGCGGATCAAGGCGCCGTGCCGAGCTCGATTGGGAATGTGGTGCATGCTGCTGTCACTCTTCGGAGATGTTAGCAACCGTCAACAGCTGGGCGGGGCCCCGACGCATTAAGCGCGCGTGGCGCTGAGACGAGAGCGTGATCACATCGCTTTTGCAAAGGGAGACAAGGCACCAACTGCTCCCGGCTGCCTATTTGCGGGGTCGACTAACTCGGGCCGAATGGGTACCGACCGACCGAACATCCGAACGCCCCGCTAAAGCGGTAACCGAAACCGACAGCTCAATGACGAACCTCAGGCTCGGACCTACCCCGCACGCTCAGAACCCCGCACAACACGATTCTAAATTTGCGGGCCAATTGAAATGCCGTCAGGGGCAGCGCGAACCGTATAACTACCCTGTTGTCACCTCAGTCACACGGTTCACCGCACGCGCTGTCCCTTCCCCAGAGGTCGCCGCACTTTCGCATTCCACACCTTGCGCATCATCCAGCAAGCCTTCACATCAAAATGGGTTTCAAAAGGATTGAAGACCGTCCAACTCCAAAGGAAGTTGTAAGTATTGCAGTCGTCTTGATCGACTACAGCGCGCTGATGAATACTCCTGCAGTACAACTTCCGAGTATATTTCACTGCGATTCAAATCGCGTGGGGTGCCCTCACCTTCGTAAGTTTTCCCTAGGCAATCATTGCGTGGTTCACGACTCATTTCATTTGCTCACTTGTTGTTCAGGGTTATGACGGTGCATTCATTGGCACGACGCTCACAAGAGCATCGTTTCAACGCGATTTCGGACTCGTAAACATGTCGGTGACCGACAGGAACAATGTCAGCTCGAACATCACTGCTCTCTTCTCTGCTGGTGCCTTCTTCGGTGCCGCCTTTGGCTGGCCGATCATGGAGCGATATGGCCGACGCATCTGTATTCAAGCATCCGTCTTCGTCTTCATCATCGGCGGTATTCTCTGTACGGTAGCTACGGACCAAATCGCCATGATTTACGCCGGTCGGGTCTTTACCGGTCTTGGTTGCGGCGGCATCACCTGTGCCACGCCCACCTATCTTGCTGAAATCGCTCCTCCCCCCGTCCGTGGTCAGATGACAGGATTCTTCGAAATTGCCTACCAGTGCGCCTCAGTTATTGGATTCTGGATCAACTATGGCATCGGCCAGAACATGGATTCGAACCTGAGCGAGGCATGGCGCATCCCTATGGCCGTTCAGCTCATCCCTGCCGGGATGCTAGGCATCATGTCCATCTTTTTCGTCGAGACGCCTCAATTCCTGTTCAAGCGTGGCAGGGACGAACAGGCCATCAAAAATCTGGTTTGGCTCCGTGACTTACCGGTCGAACATCGTTGTATGTGTTCTTGCAGGTTTATCTTGAGACATGAGCTCTGATAACAGATTACAGACGTGCAGGAAGACATCGCTCTCATTCAGCTGCAAATCGAAAACGAGCGCTCGATCGCCATCGGCAGGACCGACAGTCTCTGGGGATATCTGCGCGGTTCCTTCCACGAACTGAGCCTGCCGGGCATGCGCAACCGTGTCTTCCTCGCCTTCATGATGTTCATGTGGCAAAACTTCTCTGGCGCCGCCGCTATCAACTACTACAGCCCGACCCTTTTCGGTGCGATCGGCATCACCCAGACATCATTGTATACCGGTATCTACGGCCTTATCAAGGCGGTTGGTTCCATCATCTTCTATCTTTACTTCATCGACCGATGGGGACGTCGTCAACCATGGATCACCTCCTCCGTCCTCTGCTGCATTTGCATGGTGTACCTTGCAGTCTACGTCAAGATTGGCCACCCTGCAGGCGAGACTAACCTCTCCGCTTCAACCGTTGCCGGCGGCAAAGCCGGTACTGCCATGATCATGCTCTACTCCTTCTTCTGGTCTTTCGGTGCCAACGGGTTGCCCTGGATTGTCGCCGCCGAAATTTACCCGTTGAACGTCCGCAGTATCTGTGCCGCCTACTACGCGATGCTCCAATGGCTCTTCGGCTTCGTCTTGACCAAGGCTCTGCCGAGCATGTTTACCAGCATGGGATGGGGTGTGTTCCTGTTCTTCGGCTGCATGCTCTTCGGCTCAGCTGTTTGGTCGATCCTCTTCCTTCCCGAGACGAGTGAGTGTACTCCATCCCTGACCGTATGCGGCAGCTAACATTACGTTACAGAGGGACTGTCTATGCCAGAGATGGATGTGCTCTTCGGCTTCGTGGGTGCGGACTCTGATTACAAGCACCGTATCGACGATATCAATGCGGGCCGCACCGGCAAGATGGAAGTTGCGGGTTCCGATAGTGTTGTGTCTCACCACGAGAAGCTGAGCGAGGATGTGTAATGGCATATGTATACGATGCTTTGGAACTTTTTCGCTTTGGGTTTCAAACTGGATCATTCTATCCTGTTTACTAGTTGTTGTGATGATAATACGACTCACGGTTCTTAATAAACACACCTCTAACCATGGCACGTCTCTATCGTGATTTCTTGCGGCGACTTTCAGCGGCTTGCCTTGCTGCGGCTTATCAGTATCATTCGCAAGTCACGCTTCCGGATGATGCGGTCAAACGTCCAATGACACATGGCGTGATTCACGGACTGCCAGCGCGTAGGTCAGGAAGAAAGGCCCGCGGCGACTGCTTCCGCGATTCACCGGAGGGTCCTGTTGAAAGCGGGCCGACTGCGGCTTGCGGTGTGCCGAGGGATGGTGCGAGAGACCATATTAGGAATCCCTTCAGCCAGCGGCCCGGTTGTCGGGTATTGAGTCAGCAATACCGCCAGCGTGCAGTTGTCAACCCTTGGGGTACCGCGGAACAGATTTAGGACAGCCTGTTGCCAGAACCGGCTAACGGAACGAGCCAGGATCGACGAACAAGTAGGAAGAGATCGTAACTCGTGACCAGGACCCATCAGCGCAGCCGTCCTTCCGGTTCTAATGAAACCTACGTCATGTTGTCATGTTGTAGCTCCATGGATTATCGGTTCGTGCCGATGCCAACAGATAATCGTGTTGGTTAGAACATGCTCGGAATCACGGTCGTCGGCAGGAACCGTAATAATAATATTACACTCAACTACTTTCTATTACAACCGGTAATGAGGACGCGCAGCGTAGGCCCTCCTCCTAGATCCGCACAGCAAGGAAGACTCGAAGAAAGAGTAAATAGTCAAAAACAGAGCAGAGGTGAGACTAGACCGAGAAAGCAAAAGCTGAGAAGAGACAGACTTAATAAATAATCGATATCCCGAATCATACAGTGCCCATCGCGCTGCCCATGTTCCCTAAGTGGTTCCCACCCATGTTGTGGCCCATGCTCATGCTGCTGAGCGTTCCAAAATCGATATCGATGCCAATGTCAGGTCCGAGAGACAGTGTGTGCGGAAGACCCATGCCAAGCCCGAGGTTGTCCATCGATAAGAGGCTGTCCAGGCCTTGCATTCCATCGAGATCGTCCAGCGGGTCAGGAGGAAGCTGAGGAAGGATGGCGCCCTGGGGACCGTTCGGCGGGAGGTTTTGCATGTCCGGCGGGCTGTCCATTTCGACCAGCGTCGCACCGCTGCCGTTGAGAGATCCGCTCCCGGGAGCACCGAGCGAGACGCTAGTCTCGCGGCTTGGGAACAGGTTGAATTGGGTCTGTCCAATGATGCCAGTGAACGGCCCTGCAGCGGCCTCGAAGACATCCTTGTTGTTGCAGTGCTGCCGAAGCTTCTCCTCTGCCTCGCCCATCTCGGACTCGAGCAGTTCCGAAAGCATCTTGCCGAAGCGCTGGCCAAGGGGCACCTTCTCGCCTATTCTTGATAGCGCAAGCCTGAAAATCCGGTGAACTAGATTCGCCGGCAGAACAGAAACTACTCACTGGAAGACCTGGACCTCTCCGCGGAGCGTGATTGCTCCATCGCGATCTTGAGCGTCAATTTTGGCCTTCAGGAAGCGCACAAGCACCCGAGCAGCGAGATACCACGCTTGCTATCCGACCGTTAGTAATATAATCGCTGGCTGATAAGACATCGCTTACACAGCAGGCGTGGATAAGCAGGGTGATGTCGAATGATGTGCTGCAAAGGATGTAGACTGTGTGCAGGATCGCCCTGGCCGCAGACAGTACGCGGTCCGCAGAGGGATCGTTAGGGTTAGCCGCGTCGACGTGCGGATCATGCAGATGGATGACGGCCCTGGACGTTTTCGAGCTTGTCAGAATGCATCAACCGACGCCGGAAGATTCGGCTACTCACAAATGGGGCAAGACGGCTACCATGTACAGGTTAGCGTCGAACACGGTTCCGCTGTCCGCCTTGAAAGGGTCACGGAACTTTGCCGGCAGGGAGTAGACAAACGCCGCGATGAGCCCGTCGAGCTGTTTGAATGCGGGCGCGTCGCGGGGATCGTTGATACCGACGGCCTGGGGTGTGGAGCGGAAGCGAAGATTGTGGAGATGCACGCGGGACATGAGATGGACGGCCTTGACGTGCATTCCGAATGCGTCCAGAATCTCCTGGGGATGTGAGGTAAGAAGATCGGGCGTTCCAAGCCGCTGCCGCGGCACCTCGAGCTGAGTGCCTTGTTCCCAGTCCATCTGGCAGATAGGCAATTCGGTGGAGATGTCCTGTTCGTCCAGAGAATTGGCCCACGTTGCGCTCGCACATGCGTACTGTGATTCGGTCAATTCAGCTGCCCTGCACGTGATAAGCTGCACATACCCGCTCCAGAAGGTACGCCGACCAGAAGGTGTTGCGACGCATTTCAGCGTCGATCCGGCCCTCCTCACTGTCGGGCAAAGACGGGAGGAGAGCTGTTTTGCCCGAACGGTTCAGGGTAGTGGGGATTTCGTCCGAAACATTCAGACCAAGGGGGACGGCCTGGCGTAGTGCAACTCCGGACCAGATCCATAGCTCGACCCACCGCGCCTGGGCAAACCAGTACCACCCGAGGATTGTAATGGCTGCAGCAGCGTGGTCAGCGCGTGCTCCGCCCGGGACAGCTGAGGTCGCACCTTGGAAGTTCTCGACAAGATGCAGGCCCAGCGCCGTGCTCTCGTCAGCGCAGCTCCGCGCCAGGCGGGCCTGGAAATCGCCAAAGCTTTCCGGGCGCTTCACCGGTTTCTTGGGGGGCTCCCCTTGGTCCGGCGGCGGTGTGTCCTGGATGATGGGCGTGGGGACGGCGGGGGAGAACATGGATGCATAGGCACATATGGCGTGCAGGAGCGATGCGGGTGGAAACAGGGGGTCGGAGGGCGAGTGTGTCAGGCCGTGCAGGAAGGACGGCTTGTGGATGATCCGCGCGGCGAGGGGGAAGTGGGCAAAGAAGACATCAACCCTGCGCATACATGTCAGTATCTAATCGATCAGGCTAAATCGGAAGCGGACGCACAAGTGGTGGAGCATGTCTGGTAAAGGCAGATGTGCGGGCCAGTTGTTGAAGAACATCGGCCCGTACGCTTGCGGTGAGCCGTTGAGGGAGCTTGCAGCGCTCAGGGAGGGTGTGAGGTCCGGGGTCCCGAACATGCCATTCATTCCGTTCATTGAACCGTATGGCGTTGATAGCCCGTTGGTGAACGGCTTGGACGCCGAGAGACCGTCAAAGAGGCCTCCGGTGGGGATCATGCTGGGCACGGAGGGATGGAGGTGCGAGTTCGGGTGTGGGGGTGTGACACGCCTGCTGGGAAGGTTCTTCTCGAGCTCGCCGATGCGTGCCTTGAGGTGGTCGATCGTCTGGGTGTCGTGGACCGAGTGACCGGGGACAAAGTCCCAGGGATCGTCGTACGTACATGCGGGTGTACCGCCGTTGGTGTCCGAGATCGTCTGGCCTCTTGCCTTCCAGGAGCGGACGCAGCCTCCACAGAACGGACGTGCAGCATCGCTGGATGGGGTCAGCACAAAAGTCGCAGCATGTATGCGATGAGTGGTGCTTACCATTTTTGTTTTCTCTTTCTACATGTGTGGCATGCCTGGTTGCGCGCGAGGGTAGGCCCTGCAGCAGCTGTTGGGGGTGTTGCCTTTGGCATCCTATTGAGGATGTTGTATGTCTGAATTTGGTTGGGGTCTTTCCTGGTTACGATGGTGGTTGGGGGACAGGATGGGCGGGGGATCGGCGGCTGCGATGGTGGTGGGAACGAGAGAGAGGGCGCGGGTAAGATGTTCAGGGGACGGTGGGGTACATAGGGTGATGGTCGGGAGAGAGGAAGGCGATGGAAGCTGCCTGTTTTGGGTTTGGACGGGCGCGTGTGGTTGCCCTACCTTGAAGGGGTTGGGCTAGGACAGATGCGAAGCCGCCCTGCAGGTTGCTGTGAGTGTGTGCGGACTTGCCGGCGGGACCAGATTATCGGCTGGCGCGAGACTGATCGAGAACAGAGCTGAACAGGCACAGCCATGCTCCTCCTGGTAGGCTCACGCCTTGCCCCCCTTTGCCAATAACCGCCACCCGTTTCTCATGAAATAATTGCTGACCACGCTCTCCACGCGCCCAAGCATCTCCCCGCGGCCATTCGCGAGACAACAAACGCGTATTAACACAGCCTTTGGCGTGATTCACCCTCCCTCCCTCAGTGCTATCCCTCTCCCGAGCGACGCACCATGCCCACAACCACAAGGAATGAAAAGGACAATCCTCATCAGACGCTCGCGCACTGCCAGCACGCGGGGCCACACGCCAAGCTCGTGTCTCGAATTCTGACCTGGATCGTCCTGCTCTGCATGCGGCCCTGATCTCACAGATGAATTACGTCCCTACCTTCCCACATAAACCTGTGCATCCACCGGCGGAACTCGCCCCCTCCGCCTTTCCGTGCTCGCAGGTTCGCGCCACAGCTGGAAAGCGCGTCGCGCGTACAGTACCTGGCCCTGCTCCCCGCTCCAACTCGCGCCGGCCGGCGCGGAGCTCCTCTCCCCTTGCTTTCAGTTCCATTTTCGTTTCTTTCTGTCTTATCCTTGGTGGGGCACCGGACCGCGGCACGATTCTCATCCCTTTCAGCACATGCCGACCCGCTCACTTGAAACGTTTGTGCTCTGCGTCCGCCACAACGAGATCTGTGGAGCGCGGAGCCGTCTTCCCCACTGCTCTTCTGTAATCTAATCCGTCGTGTCCAGTCTGCTACTTCTCGAGTTCGCTATCTATGCTCTCCATCTTCCGCTATCCGCGAGATATCCCCCGCGGATGGCAAGATAGTAAGATCCGGGCCATTGTAATTAGCCATTGCGTCATAATCCCCTCCCAAGGTTCTTTCATCCCATTTCCGATGAGCTGGTTCCTTGGTAGATCCTACCCGAACCTCTCCTTGGGGACCGATCCCAGTAACCGGGTGCACGTGAGTCCAGTTGACCGAGGCATTCTGACGCTGAAAAGCGCAGAATCAGCGGTCACAACGTGCCTGCTACTTCTGTTCGCCTCCCACCCGCCTGTTCAGCTGTCATGGAGCATCTCAACGCTGCGAAATGCCGCGAAGATTCGTGTAGAAATAGCACACGAGGACCGCGAGCCACAGACGTTCACGGACTCGACGTGACTCTTCGCCGACTCGTTTTGGCACCACGTCAGGGGCAGGGATGTTTTCCCATATTTGGAAATTAAAACAGCCCACTTTTCGGGGGTAGAATGTAAGCTATCGAGGCCTAGATGTCTGACCAGTACATGACGTGAGGTTCATGAGAATCTGGAGTCTCACAAAGGTATGCTTCTCAGCGAAGTGTATGCCATTCTCGCCAATGTTAGGCCCATGGCCCAACTATTCCTCAAACATCCAGGATTCCTCAAAGCCTGCGGTTCTTCTGCTCCAGGCCCTCGCTGTGCCGCATGTCTTGGTCGCCCGATAGCACAGCGAGTGCAAGCGCAGACCCTGGTAAGGGTATCAATGACGTGGTGCGACGGCTATTGCCAGCGGATGATACCCCGGTGGCCACATACTTCAAACACATTCCAGAACCTGCGCATGTCTTTAAGTAACAGAATCGGCTAAAGCCGCTGCACCATTGTATGGTCGCGATATGACCTCCGTAGTGCTTGCGCCATCGGACCGTCAAACTCAAGCGTCGTGACGAGACAAGCTCGACGGTTGTGGGGACCGGAAACTCCACGGCGGCATCCAGTGCTAGAGCTACAGACAGAACTCGCTGCGCGTCTCCCCTGGTTCCCCACAGCACGCGCCGCGTGCCTTGCCCCATACACTGGAGCGTTCCTGTAACGCAGTGCGACCCTATGGGGTCGAGTCGCGCCAGGCATAAGGAATGCCCCGCCATCCCGCGAATAATGACTGGACACAGGTGTCATCAGTAATGCAGCGCTATACCGCGAGGCTCCCCACAGAAGGGGTGAAGCGCTCGTACGAGCGTTAGAAGGACCTTAATTAGCGCGATGCTGTGCACGTTGGCTCATGTAAGCCTGAGCCCTTCCCCGAGCGCGTCTCGCGTTCATTAACGGTTGGTAAACTTAACGTAATCATGTCTCTTGAGCTGCGAGAGAAGTGCACGTTTGCACGGCGCAAGCATCCCCCGGTCCGGTCGGACCCATCATTGGTAGCAATGCGTGTCTTGCTGTGGAGGCGAATGCATTTCGGAACAGCGTCGGATTGGAGCATCGGGAGGCGTTTGAAAACGGCGGAGTCCGACCTCGCTTAAGCTTAAGCAGCTCGAATTAGGGTCTGACCAATCATGACAATCCCTGCTGCCGGGACCCGCCACGCTGAGCTTGTTGTTTAATTAACCCTGGGTCGGGACAACGTGAGAACGACTGTGCTGAGCCGCGAAGACGAGTCGGGGCACCGTGAGTCGAACGAAGATATCTCGGGAACACGCTCGACAACGGCCAACATGGCAGTTTGCTCGCCGGTCGCTCGGGCAGACACTACAAAAGCGGAAATTGATCCCGATTATGTAACCAGTATCCGTTATCGCAACTCCGCATTCAGAGTCGCACAAGGGTCCTTGGCGCTCGTGCATTGTTAGCTGCACCTCTTGTCAGTAATCGCTTGGACGCGTCACCTTCGTTCCGAGCACACGGTGTTTTCCCAGGTCGGTTCATTAGTTTTACCTTGGTAGTGGCAACTCAAACTCTGCCAATACAGGCGTCCCTGACATATCTGACGTATGGCAACCAACTGAATAAATGCGGAGCAATTAAGTCGATGCTTATGCGACTGAGTCGTTCTGCGAACATACTTGTGTCTATTTATGGGTGGAGCCGACTTCTGACCACTCGCCCGATCTAAATTCGCCGCAACACGCACGATCTCGTTCATGGCATCGACCAGCGCCGCGTGGACCGACCGGCAAACCACAGTGCGAGACTCGTTGAGTACCTGCGATCGCTTTGCGACATATACCGGACTCGACGAGACTCTCGCGTTAATAGAAATCGCCCTCGCGGAACAGGAAGATGCCGAGCACGAAACGTGGATGCGCTGGAAGTTGCTCAAGGCCACAGCGCTTCGCCTGCTTCACATGCGCGATGTCAGACACTCTGATCTAGAAGCCGCTCGAAACGTCGCAGAAGCAGTATTGCAAAGGTCGTTACCAGGCACCGAGCTTCACGTCCTCGCTAATTATTCCATGGGAAGGATATTGGAGCAACGATTCGATTTCACCTTCATTCATTGGGATTTGCGACACGCGGTCGACTTTTTTTTCGCCGCGCAGAACGAGATGGACAGAAATCCAGAGCTCTGTCAAGACACTGCACTGAAACTAAAGGTTCACCTCGGACGATCGCTAGGGGAACAGGGTCTTCGCTTTGGAAGCCTAGAGTGGCAATTGGAATCAATAAAGCTTCTGGAGTCGGCTATCATGGAGCTCGAAGACGAAGAGCCTCTGAAGTTCTTTGCCTACACTGCCCTCGCCTTTGCCCGGAGTCGCATTCACCGATATCAGCCAGAAGGCGACAGAGGGGAAGAAGAAGCACTGCGAAATGCCGCCCCATACCTCGTTGAAGCCCTGCGATTGGCCGGAAATCATCCGCTACGATACATCGCCCTCTTTGGCCAATTGTGGCAGACATTCCGCTGGGCCGTTATCACCAATGAAACAAAGCATCTGGAAGACGGCGTGCGCCTCGGAGAAGAATTGCTCAACTCTATACCTAAGACCCACATCACGCATTTAGGCGGTCAGCCCATAATGACTACGGCAGAGGTTTACTTTCGAAAGTACGAACGACAGGGCATTCTAGACGACCTCAATGCTTCCATTCGATATCAAGCTCTCTTTCTAGAGACGAATCCACCCGCTCCGCACCCCTATGCAAATCTTTGTGAAGCATTGTGTCTCCGCTTTGTGGAAACCAATGTAGCGGTGGACATTGACAACGCCATACGATTAGGGGAACAGGCGCTCGATATCTGCGCCAAGGACGATGTGTACCCCTTATTTTCGCACCTATACCTTGGACTCGCTTACGCTCGACGTTATCTCTGGGGGGAAGGCATCGAAGATGAACGAGCCGCCCAGAAGAACCTCGGTGAGGCAGTAAAGCTGGCCATCTCGAGGCATCCGCGATACCCGGATGCTCTAGGACATTCACTAGAGGCCATGGTATCACTCTACTGTGCTTGCTTCGAATCGAAATCCCAACTTGCAAAGAGCGACCAGGCGATCTCTTATATGAGAATGGCGGTTGAGCACACGCACCATCCCTTGTATACTCCCAGAAGGCGATCGCGACTCGGAGAGTGCTTCTTGCACCGTTACCAGATATCGAAAGATCCACATGATCTCATCGAAGCTATACAAGAAACGCACGCTGCCATAGACGCTAGCACATTAGGCCCCGAAAGGCACGTTCTGATACATCGGCGAGGCTGGGCATTGCGCCTCCGATTTGACGCCTTCCATGACGTCGGGGACTTCGAGCAATCCCGTCGGGACCTTGAAGAATCGCTGCAACTCGTGTCACGGCTCAACCATCCAAAGCAAGCTTTCTACGAGTCCGAGTTGGGCCTCCTTCACGCTACGCATTTCCGACACTCGGCAGACTCGCGGTATTTGGATGAAGCTTTTTCGTGGTACATGAAGGCTGCCACCTCATGGGAAAGCTTCAGTATGAGTCGCTTTCGTGCGGCAATTACTGGAGCTGAGCTGGCGATGGAGCATAAGCGATACGCCACAGCCACAGAGTTCTACCAAGCCTCCATCTGCACATTGCGACGAGTGGCTTGGCTAGGCGTCAATGTCAGTACTCGCCATGGTCTCTTGGTCCGTTCCGCCAGCCAGCTCCCAGGAAACGGTGCCGCCGCTGCCATAAAGTCTGGACAGTTGGACAAAGCGTTATCAATTCTGGAAGACGGCCGTTCAATCACATGGAGGTCCACCCTGCAACTTCGGGCAGACATGACCGAGCTGGAGGAATTTGACCCGGAACGGGCAAAGGAACTGATGGAAATTGGAAAAGCCCTGGAGTATGACGATTTTGGATTGCAGCCAGCATCTGCGGAAAGTGCGGAAAACATGGCCCAACGTCGCCGTCGCCTGGCTGAGCGGTGGACTGCTCTCACCGATGAGATACGCACCAAGCCTGGATGCGAGAGATTTCTTGCGTCCTATACGAATGAAGAACTGCACAGCGCTACCGGACAGGGACCTGTCATCATTCTGAACGTTAGTCGATATGGCAGCGACGCCTTGATCATTAGACAGGATCATCCCATCGTGACAATACCACTGCACGGTATGGAGCATCTTTCGGTGCTGCACATGGCCCGTCATCTCTCTCAAGCACTCAAACCGGCCAGAGACGGCAAGGGACTGCGTTACCTAGACCAGGTTCTCCGTGATCTCTGCAAGAAGCTGTGGCTGGGTGGCATTTCCGCAGCCGTCAAGAGAGCCTGTGATGGATGGAGTGAAGAGGGCCTTCCTCGGTGCTGGCTGGTCCCAACAGGATTGCTCAGCCTTCTGCCCATACATTGTGCCGGTATCTATGAGAACAACCGCAAGATTGGGATCCAGGATTTTGTGATACCGTCATACACTCCGACCCTTTCAGCGTTGCTATTGGCCCGCCAACGTCTCGACCGATCAGGGCTCAGCGAACCAGGAAACGTCCACATGCTGGCCGTGGGGGTCACGGAAGTCCCACGCTTTCGGCCTCTGCTGTCAGCCACACAAGAAATGGCGATTATCTCTCGGTTACCGATTGCTGGACAGATAACGTTGCGTACCGGCGGAGAAGCGACTATAGCACGAATCAGGGCAGATCTTTCGACCCATTCGTGGCTCCACTGCTGTACCCATGGCTCCTGGAACGCCGGATCACCGCTCAGCAGCGCATTTCAACTCCATGATGGGCCGTTACGACTTTCTTCCATCATGGATCTTCACGTGAACGGCGAATTCGCTTTTCTCTCAGCTTGCCACACCGCGCGTCTCTCCGCCCTGCTTCCAGACGAGTCCATGCACCTCGCGGCCGGCATGCAGATAGCTGGTTTCCAAGGGGTCCTTGGTACAGTGTGGGGTATGGCGGATCGCGATGGTCCGGCGTTGACAGAAATGTTCTACGACCGCTTGCTTCGCGAAGGCCGGCCGCTTGATGCCCGCAACGCTGCAGAAGCGCTGCATCACTGCATCAAGAAACTCCGGGACCACATACCGCTCTGTCGCTGGGGCGCATTTGTTCACTTTGGTGTTTAGGCTAGCCCAGACCCAAATAAAGTGTATAGCGTTGTCGGGTAATGTGTTGAACCGCAATTTGACAGGTTGTAGCTAGATGACTTCAATTGATTTACAATATTAATATCTCTGAGCATAGCGCTTATTCCGGGTACGTTTTACGAAATGAACGTTCAGGAGGGGCTGCAAACTCATATAAACAAACAAACAAATCTAGCCGTCTTCTGCGCCAAAGCTTCCACAGTGTCGATGCAGTCGGCGAAGGCTCCTGTAATCAATGATGGCATCTTCTCCGAAGGCCGGTCGCAGGCGGCGAGGCGCTGCCATAGTCTTCTAGCGGCAGTAGGGGTTGGCTACACCCTGAGATCAATTCAACTGTTTCAACTACCGATTCGCGTGCCTTTATGCTGAGGCTCCGATGCAATTTTCCCAACTGTGCTGCCAATCTGCACAGAGTATTATGGCATTAGGGATACTTTACACGTAACTTAGCAATACAGAATATACGCTGAACCACGGCATGCCGTTATCGGAAGACGATCCTGACACTTCCCAAATCAGCCCTGACCCTGCCCTCCTCCCCCTCCTTCGGCACCGCACCAACGCCGCCAACACGAGCGAGCCACGCCTCCATATCCTCCCACGCGACGCCAAACGTCCAGCACAGCTCGTCCCCTCCGTGCGTCCCGTCCAGCATCTGCAGGAGCTCGGCAGGCACTTCCCCAGGGTTGGGGAAAGGGATGGGCGGGGTGCTCCCCGTCGAGCCGGGGCTGACAGAACGCGGCTTGAGCGCGGCGGGGACAGAGTCCGAGCGAGGGCGGGACTGGGAATACGGTCGTGCGAGCAGCTGCCGCGTAAGGTTGCTCTTCTGCGCTGTGGCTCCGGTCCGCCTGCTCAGCGTGCTGTGCCGCGTGTTGCTCCTCTCCCTGCCAGAGGCGGTGGGCGTGCGGCTGCGTGCTCCAGCGGGCGTCTGCTCGCCGTCCGTCTCTCCCTCTGGAGGGGAGGGGACATACACCGGATAACGCTCGACGCGGCGTAGGAAGCCCTTGATCACACCGAAAGTGACGAAGCGCCGTGCGTCGAGGACGACGTCGTCGCCTATCGCGCACTCGTCAGCCCATTCGGCAACGGTCTTGCCCGGCTTGAGCCGGATATAGAACCGCAATAGCGTGTGCCACGGGAGGGGCGGCTTGCTGGGCGCGGTCACGTAGAGCGGGCACTCGGAGGAGACGATCGGGTCCATCGCGAGGTACTTGAAGGTTGGGGTGAGCATGTATATGTTGGACGGGGCGAACAGGTCGAGCAGCATGATATGTTGATAGTACCTTTCTGCACCTCAGCCAGAGTTCCCCCAAACCAAACGAAATGCTCACAGGAGATGTTCGACACACCCTCTGACCCAATCCAAGTCCACATCCGCCTCCTCCGCTATCCGTCCCACGCAGCGCACGCCATCGATCCACTGTACGACTCTGAGCATGGTCACATCGCTGCTCCCATCGAGCTTGCTGCGGATATCGACGAGCGCGACGGGCACGTCCCAGTCTCGCACCAGGCCAGGGTTCGGGTAGAAGGGAAAGATCTTCAGGTCCAGTGTCGTGTGCGGGGTGAGAGGGATGGAGCTCTCGGAATAGGAGTTTAGGTCTTCGTATAGCTGCTCCAGGAGCGGGTATATGCGCGGTGCCGTCGCGGGAGAGGAGAGGAAGGAGCTGTCTTGCTACATCCTTCATCAGCCCCATCGCAAACAAGGCACAGAGCAAGGACGCACCTCGCACTCGCACAGCACCCTCCCGACCTTCCTCACAATCGGCTCATAGCACCCCAGATCCGCGTTCCTCGCAAACACGAAGCAAGCGTTGAACCTGAACTCGTTCCGGGGGTATTTGGTGCTCTCGAGGAGGACGGGAAAGCCCGCGATCTTGTGCCGCGGGGTGGTGCAGATCACGAGCCGGTTGCATAGCTGCGTCTTGGGGATCACGTACTCTGACACGTCGTTGAAGTCGAACAGCGGGGATACTTGTGCTGGGGCGCGTGGGGCTGAGTGGGCAAGCGCGGGGTTGGGGTGGGAGGCGAACACCGTGCTGGTCGTGGGGGAGACGCTGGGCGTGGAGGGGACTGCGTAGCGGGATGAGACGAGCCCTTCGGGCACTTGGTAGGCGACCTTTGGCCCCTTTGAAGGGTCGAATACTGCGTAGAAGACTGCGTGTATGCGCGGGAGGAAGGACTCGTCTGGCTCGCTCTGCTGCATCGGGGGAGGGAGGGCGCAGGGAAGAGCACGAAGTGAAGTCGTTACGTAAAGGGTCCTGGTGCACGGCACACGAGTGAGACAGGGAGAGGATGAGCCGGAGATGGACAATCGATAACACAATCCTCTATCCAGTCGAAGGCCCGTACAACTACACAAATAGCAATAGTCATGGAATCGCATCACCCCTGCGCGGCCAGGCGCGTATTCTTTCCCCTCCCCTACTCAGCGCATGCACGACTGTATCACCGCACCAGAGCAGGCTAGGTCAGCACAGGCTCCTTAAGCATCTCCTTCTTGATCTTGAGGAGCACCGCCGTCTTCCAATTATCGAGCCTGGTGACCCGGTCAAACTCTGCGACGGCGGCGGTGAAATCGTCCACGTCGTCGTTCTCGACCGCCTCGATGAGCTTTTGCACAAACTGCGCTTCTCGCGTGGAGGAGAATGTCAGGTCCTTGGACACGTACGAGTCGAGGTCGCGTTTCGCCGAGATGGCGTCCTGCACGCGCACAAGGGCTCATTAGCATCGGTGCCACATCTGCGACGCGTGGACGTACGGGGATAGCGAGTGCGCAGAGCAAAGCGCGCAGCCAGTACTCTTTGACGCTGTAGCGTGTGAGGGAGCTCGTGAGCGAGTGGTCAGCGACCTGCTGGTACCGCTCGATAGCCTGCGGGTAGTGCTCCAGCTCGGCATGCAAGTCTGCCGCTTCCTTGAAACATCCGTTTGCCGTCCTATGGAGCATCGCATCAGCGCCTAATCACACACGCACACGCACACACATAAAGACACAAAGCGAGAGAGAGAGACAGAGGGAGAGAGAGGACTCACGCCATAGCGTCCTCCTGGGCGTACCAGTCCCCCGCGCGCTCAAAGCTCTCGACCGCGCGAGCGAGGTCGTGCGAGTCCTGCAAATAGATCTGGGCAATCTCCTTCTCCCTATCCGCGGCCTGGCGGAACTTGCCGGCCTGCGTCAGCAACGTGATCGTCTTGCTGAGCGCGTTGACTGCCTCTGTGCACACATTCCCGGTTTAGCACTGATCCGAGGAATGGGCTGCATGCGCACCATCAGGAAACCCCTTCTTATACGCCTTGCCCGCGTTCCACCACGCGGCAGCCGCCTCGTCCTTCTCCCCCTGGAGCTCCCTGCACTCTGCCTCTCTAGCATGGGCGTCCCCAGCATCCTTGAACAGTTTCTCGAGCTTGTACGCATTCGCCGCTTGCTGGTACAGGTCGCCCGCCTCCTCGTACTTTGAGCTGCTGGAGGAGAACCAGCCGGGGGAGGACTTGTACTTCTTGTCTGCTTTGGCGAGCAGGCCTTGGGCGGCGGAGGGGGCCATCGGGTGCTGAAGCAACTTGTGCTGATGCGGGTGCTTTGACACTTGCAGATACTTGACTGCTTTACTAGTTTGCTACGTTGCTGTCGTACGCTCTGTGCGGTTGTGCGGCGAGGAATGGTCGTTGTGGAGGTGGTGATGGAATAAGGGACGAGTGTCTGCGCTCGGTGGCTCGGCTGCAGGGATGACGTTGCGCCGCGCTCCCGCCCACTGCCCCCGCTGAGCACCGTCACACTCCCGGCGCCTCCTATCCCGGAGCATCACCGACTCTCCATCACAATCTCATCTACGACGCTCCGAGCACGCCTGACTACCGCAATGGGTTATTATTATTTTGTTACAACTCGTATTATTTGAGAGGAGGGAGAGGTTTAGGACTTGGCGGCCCCGGGCCTGCAACCCGGCGGACCCTATCCCAATCCCACCCAGCTGCAATTGCAATTCAAAGTCGTCATCTGCCCCCCCATCCTCCCCAGCTCCCCTCCTGCCAACCCCTCCCCTCCCACATCTTCTCTGCCCCCCCCCGCCCCCCCCTCCCCCCCGCTCGCACAGGATGTCCCGCCTGCGAATCTCCGTCGTCCAATCCTGTCCTCCGCTAACCCCCACCTCCGCCTCCCCGGGCACAGCGCCCTCACCGTCCGAAGTCCTCGACCTCACACTCAAGAAACTTGATTCCCTCCTGCAGCAAGTTGCGCAGCAGGGTTCCGGGTTCGCCGTATTCCCAGAGGCGTTGTACGTTCCCACAGTCCCACATTTTGTGCATTTCACTCGTTCCTTGCTGCTCCCCGGCCACCTGCCCCCTGTCCCACTTCTCCCATCTCCCCAAGCCCTAGCACCCTCTAACCCCCCCCGCGCAGCATCGGCGGCTACCCCAAATTCGCCACCTTCGGCGCCACGATCGGGGACCGCCAGCCCCCCGGCCGGGACGAATACCTGTCCTACTGGTCGGGTGCCATCCCCCTCCCGCCCACATCCTCCCTCCCCCTCCCCCTCAGCTCCCCCGCTCTCTCAGAATACCCAGCACTCCAACGCGTGCTACAGTCTTCCAAGGAGCACGGAGTGTTCCTCGTCCTGGGCGTAATCGAACAAGCCGGGGGGACACTCTACTGCACCATCCTCTCCATTTCCCCCAGCGAGGGCTTGGTGGGAAAGAGGCGGAAACTGGTGCCGACTGCAAGTGAGCGGGTTGTCTGGGGGCAGGGGCAGGCAGAGGGGTTGGGCGTGTTGGAGAGACGTTTAAAGGGGCTGAAGGGAGAGGGGGACGGGGAGGTGCAGGCCAGGGTTAGCGCGGCTGTTTGTTGGGAGAATTATATGCCGCTGTGTAAGTCTCCTTCCCTCTCCGGCTGCTGGGACGTGCCTGACGTGCTCTGCTCTTTCACTCTCTCATTCTCTCACACTCTCTCGCTCTCGCTCGCTCGGTGGTGGTGGTGGACAGTACGCGCACACTTCTACTCCCAAAACGTCCAACTGTACTGCGCCCCCACCGTCGACTCCCGCCCCGTCTGGCAGAGCACGATGACGCACATCGCGCTCGAAGGGCGCTGCTTCGTCCTCTCCGCCTGCCAATTCTCGACTCAGTCCAACTACTCCCCCTCCCACCCGCTCGGCCCCGGCGCAGCTCGCGAGCCAGAAGGAGTGGTGATAGCCGGTGGGAGCGTGATCGTCAGCCCGGCGGGGGAGGTGCTTGCGGGCCCGCTCTGGGGACGGGAGGGAGTGCTGACTGCTGAGATTGACCTGGAGGAGTGTGTGAGGGGGAAGATGGACCTAGATGTGACGGGACATTATTCACGGCCGGACGTGTTTGAGCTCATCGTGCACGCAAAGTCGTGAATTATTACATTAATGCACCCCGCCGGCGCCTGCAGCACGCGCCTAGATCTTCCGCAGCTTCTTGGCCCTCACACCCCCAATCTTGATCGGCGTGCTATCCGTGATCCTCGTGACGCACTTCCTCGCTTCCTCCCCCTCGACGCCCATGAAAGCCTTCATGACCGCCTCTCTCCCCGCCCCGAACCCCGCCAGCTTAATCTCCAACCTAATATCCGCGCTCTCCGCAATCGGCTTGATAGTCTGAAAGATCCTGAGCATGACCTGATAAGCAGCTTCGAACGTCTCCCTCTGCGCGCGTCGGAAGCCGACCGTTCCGCCAGAGTGGGTGACGATAACGCGTGCTTGTGGATGCGCGCGACGCAGCAGCTTCTCATGCTCTTCCGGAGTGATCAACGGCCCGCCCGCTTCCCCAAGCGGAACGATGGCCTGCTTATCCTTCCACCCCTCCCCGGGCAGTGCCCCCGCCGAATCCTCATACAACCCCTCCGGCGCAACCCGCGCCTTTGCCTTTTCCCGCGCCTTCGCCTCCTTCTCCGCCTGCAGCACAGGCCCCAGCACCTTCCCCACGATCGCGCTGTACTCCTCCTGCTGCTTCGTCTGCGCCCATTCGGAGAGGGTGACGACGGTGTTGTTCCGCGTGGACTTGACGGCGAGGAAGAGGGAGACGACGGGCCCGCGGTGCACGGCAGGCTCGGATTTGGACTTGTTGCGGTTGTTGGATGCGCGGGGTGGGGCGAGCGCGAGAGGGGTGAGGTGGAGTGCGCGGTTCGCTGCTGCTGACGCCGATGCTGCTGGTGGTACTGGTGGTGGTGATGGGGGTAATCGCGGGCGTCGAGCAAGCCGGACGAGATGCGCCCTGCCCATAGAGCTCGACATCGTATCCCGGTAGTACAGTGCTTGTGCACCCAGCCAACCCAAACTGGGCCGAGAATTATTGGCAGGGTATGTGGCTGTGCACGGGATCAACCTGCCCTCCGTCTTCTCCCAGTCGCACTCCCCTGCATCTCGAACAGGAGGACAGTCAGTACACTCCCTACTCTGAGTTTGTTGGCCTGTTTGAAAAGGGGCGAATCATGGCTGTACGTTAATTTGGAAGTGTTGAGCATATGATAGTGGCTGACCGTCGGTTCCCTTCTTCTTTGCACCGTCTTGCCAACAACCTCGACTCGACTCGACCTCAACGCTGCTTCTATCCACCCACTTCCACCCACTCCCACCGACCCACTCCATCCCTCACTCCCATCGCCCACCGGCTCGCATCGCCCGCCCACAGCTCACCGACACCCTCTATAACGCGCTCTTCCGGCGCAACTCCATATTCGTCAGCTCAATCTTCGTCGGCGCATTCGGCTTTGGCCTCGCTTTCGACACGGCTACCAACAGGTTCTGGGATAACTGGAATAAGGGGGTGCGTACACTTTCTCTCTCCGTCTCTCCCTTTCTCTGTCTGCGCTCTCCTCTCCTCTCCGTCTCTGCTCTTGGATATCTTCATCTCCATCCCCTTGTGCTTCTGTTCGTCCCTTTGGGCAATCACCCTCCCTCTCAGCCATTTCCCCCCCTTCTCCTCAATCTCTCTCTCTCCCTCCCGCTCTCCTCCCCAGATCAGCCGCTAACCTCCTCGTGCAGAAGCAGTGGAAAGACATTCGGGACAAGTACGTCACCCCCGCCGGCGCGGACGAGGAGTGATCCCCCTCCCCCCTCCCTCCCACCTCCCATCCCTCTCCGTCTCCTCGAGCGGAAATCCAGCACACGCAGCCGAGAAAGCAGTCGAGGTTGGCAGGGCAGGACAAGGACAGGGAGATAGAAGTACCGTACCGTACACACCCTGCTCGGGGCGCAAAATCCGCACAAGCAACGAATGGCATAATTTAATCCTTCTTCTCGCCACCTCCATAGCAGTGTGACAGCAGTTTGGATAGACTCTCTCAGGCTGCGAGAGAGCACATGGTATAATCAGTAAGGCAAATACGTAAGTAAGTATCTACGCCGCCTCGTCCCAGGTGGGAGCACGACGAGGCTAATCGGTCCTCTTCTTCCCTCCCATCTCCATCTCCTCCACCCTCACGGCGCTATTCAGCCTCCCCCTCCCCTTCTCCTTCTGCGCCGCGAGCCCAAGCGGCACAGGGAGGGGGACTCCGATATCCCCCCGTCCATGTCTGGGGCTCTTGAACCCCGGTCCGGCGTACGTGAGCGTGTCCAGTGGTGGGGTGAGTCGGGGCCAGTTGACGTACGACACGCCGTGGGCGGCTATGAAGTACGAGGCGAGGAAGGCGAGGAGGACAAAGAGGATGTTGAATGGGAGGATGGAGAGTCTCGCTAGTGCACTGTCAGTGCTGTGCTGTGCTGTGGTAGAGTGGGAAGAAGCGTACAGGCTGAGCGAGGCAGAACGGCTCCCGCGAGGAGCATCACCACCGCGAAGAGCAAGACGTACGGCATGCCGCGAACGAGCACGCTGCGCTGTTCCCACCCTCCGACGCCGCCTCCCCTCCGCGCGCGCCACGCGCCAGTTAACAGATCATACGCGTCCTGCCGCGGCCCGTCCGTGAAATTGTTTCGGAAATACCGCGTGGTCGCGTTCACCCCGTCGTTGATCAAGCCCTCGCGCGTGCGCTTGCCAGTCCGCGTATAGTCCGCCTTGAGCGCGCCAGTGCCCGCGTACGCGTACGAGATCGCGTCGCCGTGGTCTGCCCAGACTACACACCGCACCGCATCAGTGCATGCTCCTCTCTAAACAGGCAAAGGCAGGAAACGCACCCTCGCGGAAAACGTTCAGGAAATCGGGATAGTCCTCCAACCGCTCCTCCTTACCCAGCACGCCCGCCACGCGCAGCTGCTGCAGGAGGCTCCAGCGCGCGAGCGCAGACTGCACCACGTTCGTGCGGTCCAGGCAGTCCATGCAGTTTGATCGCACTACCGCTGTCTGGAGGTGCACAGGCGTGGGCTGCCCGAGCTCCTGGTGGAAGTACCTGCGCGGGCGTCAGCGAAGCACCAAGTCAAAGGAGAGCCAGCGCACCCCCGATCCTTGAGTGCCGGCTGCAGACGGTCGATCAACAGCTGTATCCTATCCCAGCGCATGTTCCTGCACTCGTGGTGAAAGTCAAAGTACTCGTACTTGACCGTAGGCACGTTCGCCTCGAGGACATATTTCTCATACGCCTCCTTGATGGGCTTCTCGCGCCCCTTTTGGTTCACCAGGTTCACCAGGTACACCGTGCCGTACACCTTGCTCATCTCTTCCAGGTGGGCACGCAGCGCACCCGTCGTCTCGGGGACTTCCATGATCTGCAGGTCGGGCTTGTACCGGAGAGTCGTGATCTCAGCCCAGAAGATGGGCGTGCTCCCCCTAGTCTGTACAAAGCTGAGCCGTGTGCGCCCTTCGATGCGTCCCCCGCCGAGCGAGTGTCCCTCCGGGTCGAGCAGCACAAGCTGCTCAGACTCGATAAAGTTGGCCACGTGCCCGGTCGCGTCGATCCCCCGGGCAAAATAGCGCGTGCCGGCGCGGTAGCGCGAGCGGCGGGAGATGACGCAGAAGAGGAAGGGGCGCGCGTTGATCACGCAGTGTCGGATGTCAAAGGTGCCGTACACGACGGGGAGGATGAAGCGGGAGAGCTGGCGGGATCCGGTCAGCATATACACACAGTTACACCTCAGAGAGAGAGTTCGTACATCCTGCCCCTGCTCGGTGACCTCTATGAGCCTCTCTGACAAGTACCGGTTCCACCAGAACTTCTCGTCGCACTTCCTCCACAAGCCCTCGCCCTCCTTCTTCACGTCGTCCCACTGCGCCTGCAAGCGCCGGGTGAGGTCCCAGCCATAGGAGAACCAGAACCTGCCCGAGTCCAGGTGGCTCTTTACGAGCGTGAGCAGCTTCTTCTCCACTGGGTGGTCCAGCAGCTGCGCGCTGTTTGCCGTGCTAGGGATGGGAAGCACCTTGAAGTCCGTCGCGAGGTAGATCTCAGAGCCGATGAGCCGACCGTGCCGCGCCCGGTTGATGATGACGATGAGAAAGTCCGCTAGGGGGCGTCAGCAGCGTAGGGGAGTGTGATGAGGAAGGTGCACACCAGTGGTGAGGGAGAGAATGCCCATTATGCCATAAACGGTGATGACGCGCTCGTGCGCTACGGGCGTGTGCCGTTTGGCCGCTATCACCGCGTTAGTCATAAGCGCCGAGGGAGGGTGACGGGCTCACGGTTGAGGTTTATCGACCCCGAGCGGCGGTCAATGACGAGCGTCTCGTTCGGCTCTGAAGCGCCTGCGACGACGGGCTCGAATGTGTATGCATCGGGGGAGATGTACCTGTGCAGTTGCATTAGCGCGTGTGACTGGACTGGATGGGAGGTGCGCTCACAGGTTGTAAGAGGTGTGGAGGTAGTTGGCGGACATTGCCCGTTGAGCGGGCGGCGGGCGACCTCTGGGACGAACGAAGGGGTAGAAAGAGAGAAAGAGAAAGGGAAGAGGCGCCGTGAGCAGTGGTCAGCGCAACTTCGAAGGGACGACTTGTGTTGGCGCACGTGTCGCACGTGTCGTCATACTCAGCCACTGAGCACTGCCACTAAGTTAGGGACCGTAATTTTGGGTCGGTTGCCTCTCCCTCGTGTGCGCGACCTCGGACTTGCATCGAACATGCCACGCAGACCGAGACCGGAACATCGCAAGCCGCCAAAGACGGCGCTCCAGAGCGCGGTGGCTGTCAAGCCTAATCCAACTAAACCCAATGCAGTGTTAGAACCGACCACTGCCGAGCTCTGGGCTATGGCGCATAAGGCCTCATTGATTGTAAACAGCTTGAAGAGGAAGCGAGATGAGGAGGAGGAGAGCGAGGGAGGGTTCTTCGAGAGTGGGGGGGAGGAGGAGGGATTTTTCACTTTTCCTCAGGAGGAAGTCGGCGAGCTGGACGATGACGATGGTACCGATGACACTGAGGACGATGACAGTGACGAGGACGAGGACGACCAAGAGGAAGCAGAAGAAGGCGACAGCGCGGATGAGGACGAGGAGGACGCCGGTGTGGCCATATACGAAGACGACGACATGGGCGACCTCGTGCCCTCCTCCTTCGCCACCTCCGAAGCCGACGAAGAAGAAGAAGAGACGGAAGCGCAGCAACTCGTACGTCTTCCCCTCATCTCCGCTCTTACAACATCTAACTCTGCCCTCCTATTCTAGAAACAGCTAAAGAACAACCTCTCTAATCTACCGCTCGGGCTGCTCGCAAAAGCGCAGAAGACGCTGCAAGAGAGCGGCTCTGAACAGGAGTCAGAAGAGGAAGACGACTCCTTGCCCGAGGAGGGTGGAGCTACCGCGAACGGGTTCAAGAAGAAAGATCGGAAGGAGATCCAGCACCGATCGAACAAGCACGCGTGGGTCCCTCCCTTTCCCCTCTTCCACCAATCTGCCACCTCCATGCTCACGCACCACCAGACCCACGGAGAAATCCGCCAAACGGCCCGTCTCCCGCCTCAGGCCAATCGTCACCCCCGCCCTTCCCCAGCCCCGCGACCCCCGGTTCACGGCCCTAGCGGGCGCGCTCTCCCTCCCTCACGTCCGGGCAAACTACGCGTTCCTCTCCCCCCTCCAGGCTGGGGAAGTGCAGAGCTTGAAGGAGGCCTTGCGCGTTGCGAGACGGCGGCTGCCCAGCACGCCTCGGGAGCAGAGGGAGGAGGCTGAGCTGGAGGTACAGAGGTTGGCAGCGGCGCTCAAGCGCGCCGAGTCGGTGCACGAGGCCTCCACGCGCGAGGCGCACGAGTCCTCCGTCCTTCGCGCGGTGAAGAAGAAGGAGATGGCCGCGCGGGCGGAGGGGAAGGGGGAGTGGCACATGAAGCGTGGGGAGCGGAAGACGCTTTTGCTCGAAGCGAGGTTCGAAAGGCTGAGGGAGGAGGGAGGGCCGAGGGCCGTGCAGAAGGCGCTTAGGAGGCGGGAGAAGAAGGAGGGGGAGAGGGAGAAGAGGAGTAGACCGTTCAAGAGGGGTGAGGGGGCAAGCGAGCGTGGGAGGGGTGGGCCGCCAAGAGGAAGAGGAGGGCCGCCAAGGGGGAGAGGCGGGTTTGGAGGCGGAGAAGAGAGGCCGCAGCGGGATGGAGGAGCGCCGAGAGGGAGAGGTGGCTTTGGCCGCGGAGGAGGGCGGGGTGGGCCGTCAAGAGGGAGGGGCGGCTTTGGCGGAGAGAGGGGAGGCTTTGGCGGAGGGAGGGGAGGCTTTGGTGACAGAGGGAGAGGCGGGCCGTCCCGTGGCCGGGGTGGGTTCGGCGGTGGACGGGGAGGCAGGCCCCAGGGGGACGAGCGGGCGCCTAAGAGGCAGAGGGTCGCTTGAGTGCGCAAATGTCCGTTCCTGTTGGCATGCATTGTATATCATTCACTACCGTATAACGTGGGACATCAGAGTCCGGGTCATATCAGGGACCGGGTCAGTTTTCATCGTCGCGACCACCTCCATACTGTTCTTTGCCATATCTTGCTCA